>JAQMCX010000053.1:1931871-1948867 GCA_029814765.1 Acanthurus leucopareius | reverse complement strand
TTGTTTTTATGATTCTATGTACAGCACTTTGGAGACGTTTTGGTTGTTTAAATGTGCTATATAAATAAAGGTGGATTAGATTGGATTGGACTTTACTAACCATAATTAAAATTGTCAGTAAAAACTGATAACCCTCTAAAAAAGGATGCCCAATCAGAAGGTGGTGCCCCTCTCCTACCTGTTTTGTAATGTTATGTTGGTTTTCAGATCTCACACATATCCAAACCATTTACTACATCCATGTGTCAGTGCTTTCTGATAAAAAAAAATATTGGCTTGGGCGTATATACTGTATAAAATATATCTCCCATAAACACAAACAAGTTTATTTTTTACTTACTTCATGTCCTGAGTAAGTGAAACACATACTACTTTTTAAGGATGCCAACTCATCACAGCTACAACCCAGCTGAAGCAGTTGGATGCTGATAGATGCACTTCCACAGCGAGGTCTGCTTAGTCTCTGCTGCTCTTTGGGCCCCACAGTAGATGTAGCTGACGCCTACAATTCAAACTTTGGCTGCCGTCATAATATTTAAACACCAAGTAAGAAAAGCCAGGTTTTGTTTTTGTATCATAGAATTTATTGGGATCCATGGTATATCAAAAAATTATATATTTGACATTTTCATCTGTAAATAAAAGACTGCACAGAGCACTTTTTTTCAATAGATCACCTCAATAAATATGGGAATAAAGGATCCATGGTAGCTTTGAGGAGAGGGCAGAGTGACAAAAAAAATCCTGTATTGAGTAATACAGAGGCATATTAAAGACCGAGAAATACATATGAATGGAAGAGTGAAAAAAAGGCTAACAACACTCCTGCCATCATATTTAAAATTATAATGTTTCTTTTTACATTTGACAGTATATCAGCAGAGTCTTTTGACAAGGCAGAAACAGCATCTTCACATCCTCTGGTTACTTAAAACATCCCTTGCCCCACTCGCTCTACAGATTCACTGTAAACATGACCATCATCTCACATCTTACTGTAATACATGAAAGGAGAGAGAGTCTGCAGAGAGAGTCTCCCGTCATCATGCCTCACTGCTGGACAAAGAGCCAATGATAAAAACAATGTAGAGTGCACTCTGAGATATAAAAAAACACACCAAACAATAGACAAGTGGCTACAATTTCAGTGAGACTATCAACATGAATGTGCAGTAAGTGAAGTGGAGCCATCAATATGTTCAACTGATACTTACAGACAGAGGGGTTGAAGTCAATTTGCTAATACTTTTTTTTATCTTTAAACTTGAGCGTTACAACATGTTACAAGTTTTTCAATGTTGCAAGTAGACATTATTTTTGTTTAGGGAGTTTTCTTTGAAAATACTTTTAGAAACCATGCTCACGCATTCCTGTGAGGAATAAGATCAGAATGAGGCTTCAATCCAGGTTAATGTCCTCCAAAAGGCAATCGGTTTCAGATCAAACTGTGCTGAACTCTTCATATCAAAGGTGACGGCTCAAAGGTTCCATGCTAAAAGCCCAGATCTCTGCTGATGTATAATTCCAGGTGTGATCTTTTTGCTTTGATTTGCAGTGACCTTAACATAAAATCAGATGAGTGCTTGGCTTCAGCACATTACAAACATTTACATTTAACTCTGATCCCCTCTGTCCAACCCCCCCCCAGTAAAACCACAGAAAATCTGAGAAAAAGAGACTCTAAGCTTTAGCTAAAGTTCTTTATGTCAAAGTCACATGCAGTGAGTCGCTCTGACCCTGAGCATCAGGTCTTACCAGTGATCTACACTGACCAGTACTTGATGGTATACACATGTTCACATGTAAATACCATACATATGATGGTATGCACTATATCACAATCAGTCTCTCCACCATACAATGACTCCTTTATCTCATTAACTGTGTATGTGATGATGTACATAACTGAGCTGCCCAGCTGCTGTTCAGCATCACAACCCGTCCATCTCTGTTTAAAGGGTTTGTTGTACGGCGCTGTTTGTACAGTTGGTTTTGCAGGGACAACGCAGTCATAGCTTATTGTAAAGGCTTATGCTTAAAGGGAAGTTTCTCTTTGTAATTAGCTTCAAGTGTAATGTCACTGTATGTCTGTGGGCTTGGTTGTACAAATCCAGCCAGAAGGGATTTGTTTGCTGTACAGATGACTTTCAGGTTGCATATGAGCCACACAGGGTAACACTGTCACCACTGAACACAACTGCAAACTTATAAAGGGTGTATTTATCACAGTTTCCTCTCACATTTTCTCTGTGCAATATTGAGTATTATTTTCTTAATTTTTGTGTGAAAATACAGAGATATATTACATAACAGGGGTTATTTAAATAATACAGAGTTGTATTGAAAACTTGAATATGCTTGATTGCCTCCCTGTGAAATCTCTGAATAACAATGAAATGAATAACTTTTAACTGGTTGCTTTCTTTGCTTTAAGTGGCTCACTGGCTAAGTCTTAATGGTGTTCAGTTGAACTAGACCTTACCTGTAAGTCAGAGAACCAAGATATTATTTCTGATCAGATCTTTTTTCTTCAAACTCTCCTTTTTTAGAAAATAAATTTTACTTTGTGTAGATTATTTTTGCTTATCAGAATGTGGTTTCAATAAAAAAAAAAATTCTAAGAGAGGAAGTGACTTTGCTATGGTTGTTTGTGGAGCAGGCTCTTATCCAGTATACTGCATACCTCCACCAATGCTACGCAAATGTCAAGAAATTTCTAGGTCTACATGTTGGATTCTCACCAAACTCACTCAATGACCTTTCCACAAAGTCTCATGCAGAAGACATAATGAATAAATTCCATCATGTGTTGGTGGAATTCTGCCTACTAAACTGTAAAGGAATTAACTCCAGTACTTTAGTATCATATGTGAAGTTTAAGGACTTATGAGAAACAGATTAAAAAGAAAATGGTCAAAAGCAGCAGGCTTTTAGAGAGCCTGACTTTTAGTTAATAGCATGGGTCAAAGTCCCAAAAGACGATTCTACTATTCCTTTAATGAAGTCAACACTGTATCCCTTCCCACCTGGTGAACACGCAAAGTTATAGCACAAGCTTGTGTTGAAAAATTTAACTTTAAAGCCCTGTCTAATTTAACCTTGATTACGTCACCATGACATCACCAGAGCTGTTTTCTCTTAACAAGGGTCCCTCCGGAGCCACAGAAAACATTTCACAACTGTTAAAATGTCTGAACAGCAGAAATAGTTCATGTGAAACTGGTTTTAACCGCACATCATTAAGTCTATGTGAGAGACGTGTAAAGATCAAGAACTCTCTGCTGCTGAGAAAACAAAGAATTTTACAACATCTTTCATTTGCATTAATTTCGTTAACTATTTAAGACAGGATAAGCACTGGAGGCATAGCATGCAGAAATTGTCTGATACTGTTTGCAAACTAAACAAGTTTACTTGGCCGATCCTCACAGGTTCAACTAGACTGAGAGAGACTTGAGTGGTGGTCCAGCCAATGAATGAAGAGAGGGAACAATGTCACAGAGAACAAAGAAATGTACCAGAGAATAAAAATGTTATTTTTCTAGTAGTTTCACAGACAACATTTAAAGCACAAATAAACACGCCTACACCTCCGCACAACTCTGCATTCACATCGCAGGGTTTTGTGTGAATTCAGCTGCTTCTTCTTTCCTCTGTTTGCCTCTTTTCTATGTATGGTTCTGTGTATGTGAGTGTGAGTGTGTGTGTGTGTGTGTGTGTGTGAGTGTGACAGACACTCAGATCTGCAGCTCAAAATATAGACAGAGCGAAGAAGAGAGATGAAACAGTGATGCAGCCTGGTCGCGAATAGAGCTATAGAGTCCTAACCTTGGGCTTTTACTGGCACGGGGCTACACATCACTACCCAAAGGCCCAAAGACATCCTGATCACAGCAAAATAAGAGGAAAAGAGGACACAGGCACAGTCTCTGCAGGCACACACACCTCCATACAACCCCATGTAGGTCATATGTGAGGACTGAGAGGGATAATTTTCTTGAGTATATAAGATTTAAGCAAGATGTAATCTGTAGAAACATAATCACAGTAAATGTGTAAAAAAGGCGACTCCTGAGAGAAAGATCTGATCAGTTGGTCCTCAGACCTGTCTTCATGTAGGCCTTTCTGTATGAGCTGTGCTGATAATGTGTTGCAGCTGCATGCATTAGCATGTCATTAAAGGCCTTCATTTTTGATGCCCCACATGTTAACAGCTCCAGAGGTAAATATAAAGGGGCCATGGCCAACTGGGGAAAAGTCTTACTGCCCTTATTTTTAAGTGCTTTGGGTTCATATTGAAAGAAGTCCTTCCTTCCATAAAACCTTCGCACTCAGTACCTTTTTGTTTGTTTTGTTTGTACCTTTAGAAAATAAAGCACAGAAATAAAATATATGAATCATTTAAATGAGTGAAGTTCCTCTTTAAACGGCAAATTTACTAAACGTTTAACCCTGCACGGATAAAAACAATATATACTTTATATACTGTACATCCAATGATACAGCTTGTTTCTTAAAGCCTATTAATGACACATGAATGAAAGCACAGGCTGGGTGAGGGCTACATACTGCATAAGGATATAATCTGTTGTCACCCAGCGGATGACATATATGAACATGATCAGAGCTGTGGCCTATATATAAACATAGCACTGTGAGCCTGTGATGCTAGTGTACAGTACTGTGGTGGGGAACATGACCTGGATTATGAGAAAAAAGGCTACTAAATATATATATGATTAGCATTTTTCTAATAAGATTATCACATCTATCCACTGTACATGGACGCCACAGCCAGTCCTCAGAAAACGGGACATGTTTTACTGTTTCGGTTTCCTTACAACCATCAGGCCTTTGCTGTTTCCTTTTCTTAATCAGTTGTTTATTTCTTTTGGTTTCAGCTGACTAATTCCACCTTCAGTGCACTTCTCTTCCACTAAAGCACTTTGCATTTGTTCATTTCTTGAGAGGCAAGTGATTTCCACAAAGCTGTTGGCGTGACTTCTGATTCCTGTCTATCTTCAAGTCCATCTGGCTTGTTGTGGATGTATGTGGGTGGGGAACATTTTATATATATTTCCACTTCAAGTTTTTGGCAAAAACATTTTTTAAAAGGTTTAAGGGCTCTTGTTTTCTGGTCTTTTTTTTGTCTCTTACACACACACTCTGAACCAGTTACAAGACATGTCACAGGCACGTGTAGGTGTTAGCAGGGTTACTAGGAGGAAAGGACCTGAAAAAAGATTAACATTCTGTACATAAAAGCCTCATGTGATGTAATTACTCTAGTCTTCAGTCTATTCTATGCATTAACATCCTTAGTCTATTTGGACTGTATACAACAGACAGTTATGATAAAACAGACATCCTGTGGGGGATCGTCTTTTCATGTTAAAATCACCAAGAGTCAGGTTCAGCAGGGACAGTATCTGAACATTGCAGTGGCTCGACACAAATCAGATCAATGGAGGGAGTATTGAGTGGTGTGTTCATGTGGATTACATCCCTCCAACACTGCAGCCTGTTTGACTTTGGTGGCCTCTGCAGGACACAGTCTTCTGGACAGGATGGGAAACATAAGCAGCAGAGTGCGGAGCAGCAATCAGGTCAAGTGGTCTGATTGATCTGTCGCCTCATCTAAGTCATCCTCCTCGGCTCTCATTGGCTCAACGGCTCCAGAGGAGTGCTGCGACTGGCTGGAGCAGGATAGGTGGGAGGAGTGGCTCTGTGTGTCATCCTCATCCTCCACCATCGTTGCCTTCCTCGCGGGCCGCCGCTCCTTGCTCTGTGCCTCCTTGTCCTTCCCCTCCTCCCCTCTCCTCCCCCTCCCCCTCCCCCTCCCCACTTTCCTCTGCTCCTCCAGTGTCCACATGCTCTCGTCCTCGTCCTCCTTCCCCTGCACCTCCCTATCGAAGTCCAGTAGCTCCTCCATCATCTCCTCGATCTCCATCTCTCCATCCAGCTCCTCCTCCACCTCCGACCTGAGCTCGCCCATGCTCTCAGTCCGGTTGGTGTCATCTGTCTCCTCCTCTTCCCCGAGCCCCTTCAGCCTTTCGGGGGGGTCGCTAGCCTGACTCTCTCCAAACTCCAGGATAGTTGGCAGGTTTCCCTGCTTAGGACAGCGCTTCCTCAGACTGACCAGGAAGGGCTGTGGCAGAGAGAAGATGTCCACGTTGTTGCCCAGGTCAATCCATGTCACGCTAGGAAAGCTGCCTGGATCCTAGGGTCAAAAACATCAACATACTGTATTAAAAACAGCAAGCAATGCTGTCAATACAATCGCCCACATCTAGCAGCCTCTATTCACATTTATGATGCACAAAGAAGCTGCTTCATCCACCGAAACCAAAGTTTAAATCCTCTGTTTCTGCCAACCAGTGGCACACAGCTGAAGGGGAGATTTCAGTCTCTCATGCTAATGGCTAATAGATGCTGGTTCCAAGACAGCTCAGACCATATTTAAATAACTTGCTGACAAAAATGCTACATTTCTCCAAACAAAAAGTCGCTGAGGACAAGAGGTCTTTTTTTGCTCCTCCCCTCTCCTCTTCCCATCTCAAGGCACAAATACTTCTAAGGGGAAAGAACATGCTTTCTTAAAAAAAATTATGGTCTCAATAACTGAACTGTAGATAGTTTATGTGTAGATTATTATTATTTTTATCCAAATCTAGCTTGCACTGTTTTCTGCTAAATTACCACACTTGATATTACCACCAGGTGGTGCTAAAGACAGAAATGCTTTTAAATTTAACATATTCAGGACATTTTTCCAATGTGAGGGAACCAAGAAAATTTTACAAAAATTTTAAGAAACTCAAGAACTTTGCTTACATTTTGAGCAGTGGACCAAAGGAACAGATTCTCAAGCATAAAGTAAAGTAGAAGCACCACTTTTGCTAATCTGATTTGCAGGAATTATACTGACAATAACACTTGACTAATTGAAGTATATTTGAAAAATGTGTGGAAGAATATAAGAGATACTTAGCTGTCTGACCTTCAGTGCATCGGTCAGCTCCTTCAGAACAGCTCTGGTCAGCCTGTTTCCATTCAGTGCCAGGGTCTCTAGGTGTGGCAGGGCGGCCAGCGTTGGCAGGAGCAGGAGGAAGGCCTCGTCTGTCAGTTCGGTGAAACCCAGCTCCAGGCTGACCACGGTGGACGCGTGACGCTGCAGGTGTGCACACAGCCGCTCCATATCCCGAGCTGTCAGAGGGATACCGGACAAATCCAGAGCCCCGCTGGACAGAGGGGCCGACAGCACTGCCTTCAAACTGGAAATAAACACAGGAGCAAACATTAAAGCTAATATGCATGTTAGTGCCAACGGGAGGAGTGTCGCTTTTAGCTGATGCTTTGTTATTTAAATTATGCATCTAGTTTAGCTGTTATTTTTGTAAATTTTTAAATAATTCTATGTAATGTTCATATATTTATTTATAAATGCAAAGAGCATATTGCTTTAAGTTTTCATAACACTGCCTTATTGCACCTGTAAGCAGACTGTCATCCCATACATCCCATACAAGTATATGCACATAATAATTACATAAAATAATATCACACATTTTGCAGCATTAGCCCCCTCCCCCCACGTCACATAAAACCTGTAATTTCACACTTTTTCAAACAGCACTGCAACATGGTAATGCTTCCACTCCCATGTTTGCATCCTGTTGTCAGTAATTTATGCACCGTGAAGGAACCAGTACAATGCAAAGATTTAATTATAATCTTCAGCTGACGGAACTGTGCTGATCATGTAAAACAATGAAATCTTCAGAAAGAGCAAGTTAGTGGACCTTGAGTTAAGGTTGTTTTCCAGTTTTCCAGTTTATGGTTTAAGATCAGATGGCTTGCTACTTCAGTCAGAAATGACACTCCATAAAGATGATAGAACCAGTTGCTGGCTAGCTTAGCTTTGCATAAACACTGGAAACAGCTAGCTGGCCAGCAGTTACTAAAATCCACATATGGGCTCCTAGGGAGCTCAATATTTAGTACTTGTATGTGTGATACTTATCTTTGCATCTAACTCTCAGCAACAAGATGAATACATGTTCTCAAAGAGTTTAACTGATTTATTTGGAAAAAAATCATTAATATTAGCAACTTCAATCCAAAACTCCAAAGCAATGCCAGCTGCATCTGCCAGTTAAAGTCCTGTGGTGAAGCCTGCAGTGGAGTTAGAATTTAAGGTAAACACAAGAAACTTGTGCTAAAGTTTCTTAATGCAAACAAAGAGAGAAAATAATGATGAAAACAAAAAAACATGCATGAGGAATGTGCATAAGAAGTGCGTTTTGTACCATGGAAACTATAAACGGGAGAGCTCTGGACACACACACACACACACATACACACACAAGGCTTCAGAAACTGAAGTTTGGGGGATGAAAAATAGCTGGGGAGCAGTGAAACACTTAAAGCTATACTCTCCAACAAAATGGTCCGAGTTAAAAATAACCCCAGTGAGATTTGGCAGAGAATTAAGTGAGATGAGCATAAAGGGCTGATCTGGGGTCTGGTCCACAAATAAAGATAAACTGAGATCAGGAATTTCATTTTTTCAGCTTACTAACAAAAGTAAAACTTCAAATTCCCACTAGACATGAGGGCCGGTGTTAACCCACAAATACCACACATGCAAGTGGTGTTTGGAGACTCATACACAAATTAGGATCGTTGATTCAAGATTAATCTGCTGGCAGTAAGTGTGCTCCCAGAGCTGGTCGCAGGTTGACTGAGAAACAGCTGACTGTGGTTGAGGCAATGGGATTCAACATTTTCCCTCAGTTACCAGCTGAATACAGTTATTTATTTACATACCAGAGACTTCAGAGGAATCGAGGCCAGAGCAGCCAGGAGCAAAGCAGTGAATATGGGTCAAATTTAGATTTCCAAAAATGATTTACTCACTTTCCCAAGGATTACAAAGAGAGATCTGTCACCAAGCCACATTTTCACTCTGATACTTGGGTGCAAAATATAAAACAGGCTTGTTGTTGCTGTATTGATGTAATTTTTAGCCACACTGGCAGCGAAGCACCAGGGATGGAGATGTTAGTTGGCTACTCCATCACTTAGATCCTAAATTATCTCATCAACTACTCATAGATTGACAGGAAATTTTGCACATACATTCTAGGATCCCAGAAGATTTACACTAAAGACTTGAGAGATTACTGACGTTTCTCTCTAGCCCCACCATGTCAGTTGTCTGGTTTAATGAGTAAGCACAGGGCCTCTGAACATGTTTGTTGTCATGGTTTGACATGTTTGGTTTCAGGATGTATGCAATGATTACCTTTTTTATGCTTAATCAGCTGACTGTTTCCTTAAATATTTATAATATATACAGTATGTCTTTATATATCTGTAATAAAATAATGACAAATGCCCCTAATTCTTTCCAAAACTGCGTTATGACAATTTCATCCTGTTTTGTTTAACACTTAGTCCAAAACCAAAAAATAAAAGCAAAAATTCTTCACACTAAAGAAGCTGCTACTACAGATTTTTTTACTTTGTTTTATGTAATTATCTGCCATTTGATTCCAATAATTAAAAAAATAATAAAAACAGTTGATGATAATTTGTTAATAAATAACTGATTGATTCACTGACTGAATCCACTGACAGATTATTACTGCAGCTGTTATGAGCTGTTGAGTTTTACTCTTGTCTTGTTTGCCATTAGCTTTATCTAGATATATTCAAATGATGTGAAACTGTGCAAATTGGTGTGTTTTTTCATTAAAATGTCATTAAAATGTATTTAACAGGCAAAGCACATGGGGAGCTTTAAATTACAGCTGTCATGGTAACAGCATCATCATCACATCATCATCAACATCAGCATGGTCCCCCATGCCTCTCTGCTAACTGTGTGTGTGTATCTGTGTGTGAGTGTGTGTCATTCCTCTCCTGCTCACTGCTTTTCATCAGTCTGTGTCGCCTGACTCTCAACCTGCCTGCTCATCAGCAGCCAGGTGGATTATCTCGCCCAGATACACCTTCCCTTTGAGCGGAGCTCTCTGCCAGATTGTCTTTCGTGCGTCACAGCCTCCCAGCCTTCTGTCAGAGTGTCTGCCTGTACAGAGCCCTTCAATGGGCTGCCTTCCTCTGCCCTTTGGTCTTGTTTTCCTGTCCTGTCTGCCTACCTGTTGCAGAACCTGATCCTGCTGAGCAATGCTGAAGTGAGAGGTTTCAGAGGAGAAGTCAGGTGTAGCTATGTGTCAGTATTTTGCAAACTTATACTATCTGTGTTCTGATTTTCAATTGCAACCAACAAAACCAAAACAAACTTGAAAGCCACTGGTGATGGAAAGAGATAGGACTTGGGGCTGGGCCACAGACAAATGAGACAAGTTAGAAATTTATGAAAGAGGGACAAAACATACTGCTGGTTTTATTCTTCATGATGGGAAACAACAAGGAAAGATGTATGACTATACCAGCCATATCATTTCAGCTAACTCTGACAGAGGGATGACATTCATATGTTTTATGCTCAGAGTCCTTTAGAAGTAGATAAACTGTATCGGTCTTCTAGAGTCAAGAACAGATTATGATTAAAGACTGGAGAGAGTCGCTCTTGAACAGTAATGTACACTGTAGATGGAGGGTTTTACATATTGACTGATCCATTTTCCTGAGTTGCCACACAAAAAAGTGTTTTGACCACCAGTTTTCCACATATTGTGTGTCTTTTTTTGTTAAAAATAAGTCAATTCTTGTAAGTAAATGCAAAAAAGGTAAAGAAAAAAACACATTGAAATGGATGAGGCTACCCATCACTGTTTGGATAAGTGGTCTACAGCCACTTCCCACAGAAGCCCTGGAGGTTACTGCACCAACCTAACTCTATGCAGCAGCCCATTTCCTCCATACTGACTGAAAATGAGCTAATTAGTTAACACAGCTGGTGCAGCAATGCACTCGTCTCTCCATTACATGTGGTTTGAGACCACTGATCTAATCGTTACAGCTCATGTTCTCCTCCCATGCTCCCCTTCTCCACCTGCAGACTGTCTCCAGCCTTTGGCTGGTCTTTTGGAGGCATGGGGAAACCTTCAGTCCTTCCCCCTCTCTTTATCCAGACAATTTAATCTCCTCTCACACTACTCCAACCACACTCCGCCATCATCAGTTAAAAGCAATAAACAAAATAGGCAGGACTGTTTGAGTTCAAATAAAAAGCTGATGAGACACGGAGAGAGCTCATGATGTATCTGGCTTCAGACCAGAATCCCACGCTACAGAGAGAGAGAGACGGCACTGCTCCCAGCTGAGGTCACCCACCCGGGTCTAAACAACCAGCGCCGTGGTGGGAGGGAGGGCTGGGTGTGTCATCCGAGACACACACAGACATAAACAGTGTCTTTTTACACTCAGATTATACTGTTACTTTGCAAATAATCACTTTGGTCTAAAAGTTATTGTGGCTACACCTCTAACTCTTTGTACCGTGGCGGAGCACATTTGTAGTTTACAATGATTAGAGTGGTAGATTTAACACTTGAATCCCTGAGCATTTTTGAAATGTATACTTGGTTTTAAACAGGGCTGGACAAAAGCAACTTTACATTTCTATCACACATCAGGTCATCATTTGTAGTTTAATGTTTAAGTCAAAAACATGGAGTACTTTACAGAGCAGAGCCAGTCCAGTCAGACCTCCCTACAGGCTGGATGTCTGTCCTGCTCATCAGGCCAACAGGGAACCAAACAGGAGAAATGTCCTCCTTGATGGAAGTAATTTTCAAGATGAAAGATTGTTTATTGAGTCACATATGACTGTCAAGCACCTTGGAGCTAAACGATTACTGGGGAAGTTATTCAACTGCAAAATGGTACATTCATTTCCATCCAGGGACCTTTGTTGCATGTCATCCCCTCTCTCTCCTCATGCTTCCTGTCTGCATCAGAGCCATCACAACTGCTCAGGAAAAGGAAAAAACAACAACAAAAAGCAAAAAAAACAAGGCAATGTATCAAATTAACACTAATATCATTAAAAAATATATGGCAAAAGCTAAAATGTGGCTGTCTGCTTTGGGAAATAACTGCTGCTAATGGAACATGTAAACACAATGTTCTGGCAGAAATATGCTAATTCACTGGTAAAATCCTTTAACTCCCATTATATGTCTGTGTGGCATTAATATTTCACCTGTTTTTGTATCCCCATTTTCTTTTTATCACAAACAGATCATGGTTTTGTGCTGAGCATAAAACTGATCTCTTAAGTTGGAGATGTAAATTTTTAGAAATCTGTCAGGAAGCAGAAGGGATCATTTGTCCCCAATTTTCCACTGCTGATAGTCCGATGACCTTCTTACCTCTAATTGCCACATTGATGAAATAACATCTTGTGAGTCATAAGCTACTCTTCCACTTATCCCCAGAAATGTAGTCTGCACAGACACACAGGAGCCTCGACAGCCTGGATTTCACATCTCATCACTGAAAATGCCATCTTGGTCTCAGCTGGTCTTCAGCTCCTCACAATGAGGCTAAACTGTCTCTTACCTCCTTTTCTCTCTGTATCACATCCACTTTGTATCTCTCCATAGGATACACATACACACACACCAGTTCACATATACACACAAATCCACATCCTGCATGCTCTCCCCTCTCTGCCTAATCTCTTCCTGAGAAAGATCTGAAACCACCCACTTGTTTCCTGAAACAGACTCACAAGGTGAATCCAGGTGAAAGTGACACATTTCACCAGCAGCATCCTCTTCAAAAAATGTTTCACGATACAAGATAATAGATTTAATAATTAGAATATGGTCTGCAGACATTGTGCAGCCCAGGTTTGACTTCAGATTCAGTCCTTATTTCTCCTCCACCTGCCTGCCTGTGTATCTGTCCCTCCCAGAGATCATTTATCACCCAGTCAGCTGGTTTGTGTGCTCAGTGAAGTCTCCTTTTGTCTCTCTTTCCTCTCCTCTCTTGTTCTGAAGGTGAAGGTGAGGTGAGAAAACACTTCCTCCTCCCTCTCCTCCTTAGGAGAAGGTTTACAAAGGTGACACAGAGGGTGTGAGTGCATGCATTTATGTTTGCCTGATTGTGTTACTGATGAGAACAAGGGATATATTTCCTAGACAAAGCCTTATTGTTGTGACATTTTTCAAAAGACATCACAGGCTCGTTCAGTCATTTTATCTACCGTAATTTCCGGACTATGAGCCGCTACTTTTTTCATACGCTTTGAACCCTGTGGCTTGAACAATGATGCGGCTAATTTATGGCTTTTTACGCGCTAAAGAACTTCATGCCGCCAATACATTCAGCCTCGTCACATCAGACCAATAAAATTACCGAACAGGTAACAGTTGACCAATGGAACTGTTCGAATTAAATCAAACGCACTTACACTAAATTATTCAGATCAGTCATTTAGCGCTTCCAGCACATGCCCCCATCATGGATAGCGAAGATAGTGATCAATGATTTTTCTGGAAGGGTACTGTATTGTTTATTTTTTTAACCGGCAGTATTACAGGCACTGTTCGGAAAAATACATTTATTTAATTAAAAGTTTTTTAAAAAATCTTTCCGTGTTATATTTTTCTGTGTAGATATCACATGTTACAACGTGAACACCTGCGGCTTATAGACAAGTGCGGCCTATATATGCACAAAATCTTTTTTTCTTTTTAAATTTAGTGGTTGCGGCTTATATTCAGGTGCGCTCAATAGTCCGAAAATTACGGTAATCATGTGCCATCAGAAGCTGTGTTTATGCAGAGTCACATACCGAGTAATCACTATAGCATCTGATTGCACTGATTAGGCCGACCATAATCAGAGAGGAGGAGCTTGGGAAATCAGCTGTTGGAGTGGTCAGGTGGAGTAGTATCCAGCTCACACACTAATTGGACCCTGCCAGACTAATTGGCTCTGAGAGTTTGGCTGAAGAACGGGGTCCCCAGAAATTCAGGTGACTCATAAGAAGCTATTATTGGTTTATCGCTAATCTTACACACATGCACGGAAATGCACCATGTCTTTGTGTGTGTGTGTGTGTGTACCTCCCACACAGACAGCAGGACAGAAGCAGCGTGTCTGTAATTGACACCAACACACGGTACACACTCTAGCTCAAGCTTATTAATACATGATTAATTTGAACATTTACCTGTCAGTGTGGCGGAGCACCTTTTTTGGATTTCAGATCCTGTCAGGTATCCAGGCATATGTTGAAAGATCGATCTTGGGATTTATGAATTGACATACAATTATTTAATGGAAGACTGATTTGATTTAAAAATCTACAGCATTTTCAATAATTAGCAGCTAAAAACCACACACCAGCTTGTTCTGACACATTAAGTTTGAGTCTCTTCTCTGAAAGCATTACATTCCATTCTTAGAGTAAAAAGTTATATTTAATAATGGATCACACCAGCCATCCTTTTACAATTGATGGTATTTGTTCTTTGAGAATTTCTTTCATATCAAAGCAAAATGAACTGAAATTTCTAAAAAAGAACTTGTGTTTAATTGACTGGATTCAGGGACTGAATCAAAATGAGACCTTGGGAATCAGAAACAAACTAATAGGGGAGTTGTTGGCGATATCCAGTTTTATTTAATTGGCAGTGGTTACAGAACAATTACAAAATCAGTATCAGCAGCAGAAACTATTATTTTTTAACTATCAATTAATCTGTAAAGTATATTTAAAAAAAAAAAACATCATGTGGCCACATTAGAGAAGCAGACTTTCCAGTATCTTTAGCATTTCTGATACAGCGATTATTAAAAAAAGGCACCAGTTGATTTTCTTCTGATCAACTAACTAGTTAATACGATAATTGTTGCAGCTCTAGACTATATATTAACGGTATAATCACTGGTGTGTATAATTAGTTTGCAGTATGGAGCTGTGGCAGAAGGATGTGTGCTGTCAGATCGTTTGGATATCTTACTGATTCCTACTATTGTTGATAACTACATCTTCAGAAGCTTTTTGGTGTTTTGGAGCATAAAATCCATGAAATAATTGTAGATCATCACACTATTGTGTAAAGAATTTCTGACATTGTTGTTAACTTCAGTTTTTATGTTTTAGTCAAATAGTGTGAAGACAAACCAAACTGTGAATGAACCAGTTGGCTTCTACATAGCTATTCATCTACAAAATAGACTGGGAACAATCAAAAGTTGCTCTGCACAAAGTGTCTTTATCTGTGTCCGGCAGCAGTGGAGCTCAGTGGGTAATACCATTATTCACACAGCTACACAAGGTCACTGGTCCACTGGGAATAAAAATGAGTCACACTGAGGCACAAACAAGTGGCGGTGTTGTATTGTGGAGGAGGCTGGAGATGGAGATGCAAGCCATCAGTTGTTTATCGACTATTTCAAATGTCCTCACATATTCACGTTCGGCTGTGCCAGTGCATTCAAGCAGATGACCTGTGTGGCACTGCGACAGCACACAGACGCGTGCTTTACATCATGGACACACACAGCAAACGTTACATTTGAATTTATGAGCTTTACCACAAAGCTGGATGTGACTGTGTGCTGCATTGGGCAGGAGGAATAATAATTTTTCTAAATTCTTTGTAGATGTGTTGAAGTGCAAAGGAAGAGGTGGAACTACAGATGCGCTGCACTGCACCATCTGGACACATGCATCTTTTCAGCCCTGTCAGAGCACATCATTAAAATTTATCAAAAGCACAATCCGCCTGAATCACCTTTTTACCGAATCTATCATGGTCTCCTGCTCTCACCACACAGTCAGAAGTTCTGCCATAATCTCAAATATTTTTAGAAATGGGGGTTTCATTGTTTCCTTGTTTTTCTGTGAACACAGACTTAATGTAAAGTCTGCAACAGCCTCAGCCTTACTATGCATCCAAGGATGGAAGGCAGAAGTGTACAATTTGGACCTGTGCTGAAGGCAGAGAGAATGATTCAGAGGATGAGTCAAGGGAAAGATATAAAAGATTTGGATTAAAATGAGAAAAGGGAGAGAAAGAAAAAAAGTAAGAGAGAGCTTTTGAAGTGCTCAGATAAACTCTAAAACTTCATTATCTCACCATTGTAAGCTATAGCCTGTATTAATATTTCAAGACAGAAGTTAAAGATATAAATTTTGCTAATTTGGACGACTGGAAGCTTTTAGCTGCTGAAATCCAAAACAGACTTTGCATGTTTGAATAAATTTAAGGAAAGTCAAAAAAGAGGGATTAAAACAGTGCCAAGACAAAGAGGAGAAGTACTTATTCAAACTGTGGATAAATAAAAATGATAAAATAAATAGCTGTCTTTTATATGCACAACAGTTCAGGTCTATTTGTTCTGTGCTTACATGTCAAAAGGGAAATAAAACCCCTCATGGTGATGACAGCAGCATAAACCTATTAAACACAACTGGACTTAGATTTGGCAACTGGGAAATTACTGGGAAGACATAAAGAGGGATTTATACTGATAACATAAGCATAGAAAAAATAAAAGGGCAAGTAGAAGACAAAAGGGACAAATGCGATGAGTCTAAAGGAAGCCAGAGCTGTGTCCTGTTTCAAGATTAAATCTGTCATGCTCTACTTCCAGTGAGGGTTGGACTCCGCCAGGGCTGCCCTTTGTCTCCGATTCTGTTCATAATTTTTATGAACAGAATTTCTAGGCGCAGCCAGGGCGTTGAGGGGGTCAGGTTTGGTGACCTCAGGATTGGGTCACTGCTTTTTGCAGATGATGTGGTCCTGTTGGCTTCATCAGGCCGTGACCTTCAACTCTCACTGGATCAGTTCACAGCCGGGTGTGAAGCGGCGGGGTGGGAATCAGCACCTCCAAATACGAGTTCATGGTTCTCAGCCGGAAAAGGGTGGATTCCCCTCTCCGGGTCGGGGATGAGATCCTGCCCCAAGTGGAGGAGTTTAAGTATCTCGGGGTCTTGTTCACGAGTGAGGGAAGGATGGAGCGAGAGATCGACAGGCGGATCGGTGCAGCATCTGCAGTAATG
>JAQMCX010000053.1:1909624-1924244 GCA_029814765.1 Acanthurus leucopareius | reverse complement strand
TGTGACGGGACAATTAATATAGATACAAATGTATATGCTGGTTCAGATGGTTACATTAAATAGTGGTTGCTGTGATTTAAATGTGCCTGACACTCTTGAAACCTGCCTGTGAGGTTTTGGTGACGTGTGCGCACTGCACGCCTGTCAGCCAAATTACGAACAGACGAGCAGGCGAGCTTTCAGCGTACCTTCCGCGCAGTGTTTTGGCAGGAAATCGTCACTGCACCAAGCTGAATCTGTTGACACCTCCCCCTGGTGCGCCGCCACACCCATCTCGGCGCAGCCTGGTCTACCAAATTGCCAAATTGGCTGCGCACGGTGGTGTGCCAGACGAAATTACCACTGCGCAGGGTGCGCCACACTCCGCCACACTCCGCCACCCTGCACCACCCTGTGCTGCGCCACAAATTAGAGCCCCTAGTGTTCAACACTGTTGGACACTGAGTGACAAAAATGGATCAAAATTGATGCAGCAGAACCACCAATACTGTTTTTTTTTGTCAAAACCTGCCCACAATATACCCACAATGCAACTGAACTGACACTTTGGTTGGAGGTTTGGGTATGTGATGCTAGTAGCAGCTTTGTACCCTCGAACTTGGCCTCAGAGATCTGCTCAGCTCATTTTTTTCTGACTCCACACCTCAAGGTTTTTTTCCATTTTCAAGTCTTCAGCCTCAAACCACACAAAAGGAGTTAAAGGCCTACAACTGTTTTCACATATGCAGTGATGCTGTACAACATGAGTAAACTAATACATACAATCTGTGGAGTTCCTCTGCGTTTAATTAGCCTAGACATAACGACAAATAATTTCTCCGGCACTGTGTGTTCTGTGTCACTGTGGAGAGACAGTCTTCATCAGAGTTCCATGTAATAACATTTGTATATTCATTTGAACTAAACCATTACAATTGGTGCACCAGAGGGCACGAAATTAATTTCAATCATTTAATCCCTCAACTGTAATTGTTTTCCCATGAGTTTAAACTTAGTTGATGCTGCAAGTTAAACAAGGTGCTCTGAATAAATATTTCAATCTGATCATAGCTGTCAAAGCCTGATGATAATTGTTTGCTGGCTGTACTTTGCAGAGGTTGAAAAACATATGGAGCAACATGTGCATTCTTTTATAGATGCTTTTCATGACAGATTTGCATGTGGCGTCATTGCTGTGTGTCAAATCCATCCATACAAATCTTCATTTCATTTAGCTGTAGGTATTCAAAATGAGGGTTCTTCATACATAATGTAGCTGCAGGAGAGGAGTGGAGAGAGATCGAACTGCTGCAATTCAAAGTGAAGAAAAATTACAGCTGCAGACTCATCAAGCACCATTTAGCTGTGTGATTGGTTGTGAAAATCACACAGAAATCTCAACAAAATTAAAACAAACAAATTCAATTTAGGCAATAATGAAGTCAGAGTGAAACAAAAAGGTAGAGAAAGACACTGAAGGTGGCACAGAAGGAACTGATTCAATCTCAAACTGTGTGCATGAGAGGGAGATAAAACAGAGTGGAGTTTTTCCATGGCATCCAAAGAGGCAACAGATGATGACACACTGGTGACACACTGAGATGTTAACAAAGACAGAGGCACACACTGTACCATAGTGACACACACACACTCACCAGGCCTGGGGTTTCCTCTTGAGCAGGCCCTGTCTCCTCCACTGAGAGTGGGGGCTGAGATGGTAGGTCAGCTGACGACAAACCTTCTCCATCGCCCCGAGAGAGTCGCCCTCCTATTGGACATACAGAGATAAACACACACAAACTATCAGCTCATTACAAGAGGAAAAACCATCTGGTGGCCTTTGTGCAGCGATTCAGCACTATGAAAGCAGTGGGAGAGGAGCTAGTTGTATATCCAAACATTTAACAGAGCTAAGTCGACATTAGTCATTACTGTGTTCACCTGGAAAGCATTAATGTACACTTGCACCTGACTGATGTAGTGTTGTGCTTTTCAGTTAGCCTTGAACACATCCGATTAGTCAAGTTGTTTCCAATTTTTATATCTACACACACAAAAACCCACACAAACATGTTTGTTTCTTTTCCTGTGGGGACATTTCATTGACATAATGCATTTCTAAGCTCCTGTGTCTGTCTGTCTGTCTGTCTATCTATCCATCCATCCATCTATCTATCCATCTATCTATCTATCTATCCATCTATCTATCTATCACGATCTGTTACTGAAGTAGTTTCAGTTCTGTTAACTTTTATTTTAAGTGTCAAGTTTCTTTGATTTTTGCATGTATACTTGTTTTGCTGTTTCCTTCTTTATTTTGGTAAATTGTGTTCTGTGTTTTGTTCACCCATGTCCTGTCAAGTTTCCCTCCTTTTGTAATTACCTGCCCTGCCCTGCCCTGCCCTGATGTGTTTCACCTGTGTTGATTGCCCCACCTGTGTGTCATTATCCTAGTGTGTACAGTATATAGTCTCTGTGTTTCTCCTTCGTCTTTGTCAGATTGTCGCGCTGTGTTGTCTTTTGTTAAATTATTAATTAATTCATTTTTATTTAAATTTAAATGAATTAATATAAATTATTTTTTGTCTGCATTTGGGTCCTTAGTTTTTGTAATCACTGACATCTATCTAACAGTCTATCAATTTTTACACACGCACGCACGCACGCATGCACACCATCACACACCATCACACACCATCAACAATGGTTACAACTTAAATTATGCGGCCCCAAAATAAACATTTAATAAAATAAGTAATCAATACAGCAATAAAATCAATAAGAACATGGAAATATTGGGAAAAATATATAAACAAAACAAATACTTGTAAAATGACTTAAATTAATGAATCTCAATTTATATCTCACAATAGACACATTAATTCAAAATGCTTTCTTTTCCAGATGTCTGCCTATATTTCATACTGGCATTTTCTCCAAACTTTTTGCCAGATATCTCACCCCCTTTAACTAACTCTCCATAGCAGTTGTGTTGTGTGTTGTCCTATCACTTCCCTCTGACCTTTCAGCCCATCCATGTCCCCTGCCAGGAAGCCATGTTGTGAGCATGGCTTATTGCTCAGCTTTAAAGTGCAGAGTCAGTGTTAACAGCAGGTGTGTCATTAGTGGTTGCTGGTTTAGTCACTTAACTGGACTTTACTCAGGAAGACACACAAAAAGTCAGTCTTTCTCTATGGATGCTCAAGTCAACAGGAGCTAGCTAACACTGCTATCTCTAATGCTGAGTAAAAAGCTCACCAGCATGCTGAGTAAGTTAGCCAGCTCTATTTGATTGATTCAAAACAATTCTGGCATTACTGGTGCTCAATCTAAGTGCAGTTAGCAACTAATCAAATTCAATTCTAATCGAAACATATCCAAATGACCATGTTGAAGCAAAGAAAAAAAAAAGTGTAATGGAATGACTGATTAAAATAAGAGGAGATTTCTGTGTGTGCCCTCTTGACTTTAGCTGTTAGCTTGCGTTCCTCACATCTGTTCTCCTCTGGTGCACTGATTTACTAAGGTTAACAGCCAGTGGAAGTGATTCTCTGCTGCCACTTTGACGAGCTCAATCGTCAAACTGTGAACAAACCACAAAAGCTAAGACCACAATGGCCAAAAACTGACAAACTGTCTTCCAGAAGTGACAAGACACCAGGAAAGGCTGGGGGGACGTGACTGGCGTACAGGTGAGGTGATGGTGAGAACAACACAGTCATAAAAGGTGAAATAAACAGACATGAGATAGCAGAAGAACATTGTCTCTTGAAAAAAATTAATACAAACATATTTTTTAAAAAGAATTTCAAAAAATTGTTTAAAAAAATCTTAGTAGAAAATTAATAATTCTTAAAATAAACTATGGAGTATTATTTTAACAGTGAGGTGGGTGAGTTTTGAAAGTATTTTGAACATTGTCAGCTCATTGATATATTTTTACACAATTAACTTATCAAATGTCTTTTTTTTTTTTAGACACTGAACATTTTATATGAAACAGATACAAGCACAATGACTATTAGATTCATCAGGTTGCCAGAAAAAAACAACTCCAAATGAAAGCTAATGTTTCTGTGTCTGTAAGGGTGTGAAACTTGGCAACTGTTTGTTATTGTGTTAGCAAACACAACATATTAGGCAGGTGATATGGTGATGTGTCTGTTGGCCTGTTTCATCTTCTGCCCTGTAATAACCAAAAACTGTGAATGCAGTTTTATCACAGGGGTAGGCGCTCTGCTAAATAAACCTGCCAAAAAGTTAATGATGCTTAACATCAACATGTATCATTGGAAAGATAGTTTTACATTGTAACTTCTAAAGTTAGAAAGAAGTCTGCACTTTCTTACTTGTAGGTATTACATTATCTTACACCGTAACACAGCAACAGCACCACAGTTGTGACTGGCTGAAACTTTACTATTTGACAAGGATGTATTACTTAATATACAAAAAGCACAAGTGTAACTGATAATAATAATGATCTTCATTTCACTTTGTTGTGTCAGTGAGCCAGCATTCACAAGACCCCGACACCTGTGTGCCTACATGTATTGCAGCCTTAATGCTTTTAGTACTATTGTGTAACACGAAGCTCATTTGCGACATTGATTGAGTGGAAAAACATTTCTGAAGATTTGCATATTAAATAACAACTCCTCAGTTCTAAATTTATATGATTAATAATTAAAATGGTAAGTCTTGATGGATGAATGTCTGAATAAATACTTTTTTCAGATATTATATAATAAATTCACAAGTAATGCATCTTAACAAACAATGCATAATCAATGGATTTGAACTTTCCCTGAGAGTGTAAGAGCATTTAAGTCTACATCAGATATTCCTCAAAATATGGACCTGATGTTGATGAAATGCAAGTGTAACAATAAAATCCCTTTAAGGATCTGCTCAGTCATTTCAGTTGTCTGTCAGTCATTAAGTAACAAGGCCAGATAAAAAAAGGGTGAAAGAGATCCAACATATATATAGGGCACATATGCATTTTGTATACAGGTCTGTACAGTACCTGCAACATAATCATGAGGCTGTCATTCGAAGGAATAAAAGTAAACAGAGCTGAACACACAGAGGAGTAGAAAAGGGAGTAGAACACCATGTTGGACATGGTGTTATCAGCAAATAAGAGGGAGCAGTGAAGGGTTACAGCAGCAGACAGGAGGAAGACACAAGATATAATTAAAGGATTTGAGCACCACTGGAGCAAAGAAGTAACAAAATGAAGGTGGTGCGGACGGGGAATTGACCATGAAATGCTGCGTTGATTGACTGTTTGCACAGCTGCTCCCTGTTTGCTATCTAGTGTGCTACATTATGTTGATTTTGTGCCATTAAGTTTGAGTAACCAAACTGTAAGTTTTTGTATCATGCAGATTACACACTTTACTTACATTCAAAGCACGATTTCTCTACAGTGACCTGACTGGAGACTGCACCTCAGATGACGCACATGTAACTTGCTGTCATGTGAAACAACATTTTGGTTGTGATGCAAAATAAGGATGAATCAGAATCGTCAGACGTCTCAATTTACTGACCAGTAAAAAGACCCTTGTGAGTTTCCATCATGTAGGAGGCAGTTAATGAGGAAGAAATTTCAGGCAACTGCCAGTGAGTTACTGACGCACCGCCTCATCTCTACCCATCTGCCTCAATGTCACCACAACCCTCCTCCGTGCCACTACTGCATGAGTGTGTGAGGCTTTCACCAATATTGAAATGTATTTATTCAGGTAGTGAGTCAGTTTGCAGGTCTGAAACAGATGGTGAGGGGAAGACATGATATCAGGTAAGACAGTGAGTGTTGACTAAACTGTAAGGTACCATGCTGTGATGCTGTGTTGTTCAGGTGAGTGTGTGTAAGTGTGTATTCTTGGCTAACTAGGTAAAAAGGGGCAGCAGGGTAGGATAGTAAAGCATAAAAACAACTTTTTTGCAGACAGCATTTGTGAAAGTGAAAGGAATGATACCCAGAGGGAGGCAGATAAAAAGAGTTCTTCCACTTCCTCAGCTGCCAAATGAAAAAGTAACTTTTCAAATGAAATGAAGCGAAAAAGCTTCCCATGGAGAAACTGTGAAGATGTTCTTGTCAATGTATCTGTGTGGTCAGACACTAAAAAAAAAGTTGAGGGCACATTGTGTTTATCATGTAAATTCACAATTTTGAATTCATAGTGAAAGAACAAATTTTCATAATTTTTCATATATTCCCTTCTTTTCTCTGTACTTTTTAAAAAATCTTTAATTGTATGTCTTGTATTTATTTGAAACTGCACCTAAACTGTTTTATATCTATAACTGACTCAAATCTTTATGTGTAATGTAAAAGTGATCACTTACAGAGAAAAACCTAAACCAAACAACTGTCACTCTATCTGCATTTTTTTCTACAAAACATTTTATTGTCTTTTGGCTCATTTCTGTTAATTTACAGAACATTTTTTTTTCGATTCACACTCACTACTCTCATCAGTGTTGTTCATGGCAGCAGTACACAGATGTTTAGCTGTTTATGGTGAAAAAGATTGGAAACGTGTCTACTGCCAGCACCAAACAGCAGACAGACGAAGCTGAAACTGACTGATGAACCTAGTGGATCATTTGGTAGCCACAGAGCCAGACATGTCCTTCAGGAGTTAGTAGAGACCAAAACAGAGCAAAAAGAGAGGTAATATTGGATTTTGTTAACTAAAAAAACTTTGAGAACTTGATGCTTCGGATTCACTCTGTCTGTTGGATGCAGCACTAGATGACTGTCCCCTGTATTTTTAAAAAATCTTTTAATGCCTGCAGCTTTGTCATTGTTTCTTTGCGAAATAATCTCGCTGAGAGGCAAATAAAGCTTAACAGATTGAAGATAATGGGGGCAAGAAAGTTACCTAATGTTTCTCATCTACTTTTAGAAACAAATTTACCATGATATATATTCATGTAACATTGTCTTCAATAATTCATCCTTATTCCACGTGTGAACTGTCATTTAAGAGCCTATTAAAAAATAGAAAACATTTATTTAAACACCAGATGATGGTATATAAGCAGCAAGTGATGGTTATTGGCATCCAGTGGTGAGACTGAAGACCGCAACTTACCCTCCTCTCATAACTGTGCTGGGGGACCTACAGTGGCTGCAAACTTTTAGAAGGACTTCTCTAGAGCCAGTACTAAGGTTTTTCATTCTGGTACAAACATGGCCATGCTACATGGGCTTCTGGCTGTGCTCATCATACATACCTGTCTGCAAACAGCTCATCTGCCCTCTCAGTCTGCACACCTGCCTCTCATCCATTCATCTGCTTACAGTGCACCTAACACCAATCACCAGACTGTTGTTTCAGCCACAGTGGTAGAGATGCTTCCAGGTTAAAGTGTATTTCTCTCGTGATTTATTCTCGTCATGTTTTATATGACTAACTTGTATCTATGGTCCCTCAGAATCATCACCCACATGTCTATCCCCCTGCTCATTTGTCTTTCTGCCACACTCACACCCAGCCACGCTCCACCAGCATCCTTCGTCACCTCTGCTGCTCCTGGATCCCGTCCCCAACATCAGCCCCTCCTTCCAGATCCTTCTTTACAACAGATATCTTAATTATCAGCACCATGTTTGTATCCCTCATTTGTGTTCTTAACATTCACTAAACAAGCACTATATTCCTCTACTACGGTACATGCTTATATAATTGGAATATCTAGTTTGAACGACATATCCTTTGAAGGTCAATGTCCAACTAGTTTGTGGAATTCTAACAATGACTTGTTTTGTAAGTGAAAAACAGTTCCTGTTTAGCTGTCCAGTCTAGTTCAGATGTATTGATGTTGTGCTGCATACCGACACTCATGGTAATGTACTGAAAGAGAGGTTTCATTGTGTCAATAAAGCTGCATGAATTGAATTGTGCTTAAGTGAATGAGAGAGAGCTGTGGTCGATCATAACAGGAGCTGCTGCAGCTTGTTTGAAGCTTCATGGCTTCACTGTGGCCTTTTTTTCACATTTCACTGCATCCTGCTCTCACTTTTCCTCACCTCCTTCCTTTTTTCTTTCACAACCACTCTCAGCTCCACCTTAAGGCTGTGAGTATGTTCTCTTTCTTTCCTCTCTATCCTTCTTTCTGTTGTCCTGCTCCCCTTTCTCTTTCTCCCCTCTGCTCTTTCGTTACATTATTGATACAGAACACATCTATGAATCTTTTCAGTCTCCAGAGAACTGATGACCTCTCTCCTCTCTCTCTGTCTCCATCTTTTTCTCTTACATATCTGTCTTCTTCATCTCTAGTCCTTCCCCTCAGGCTAGACTGCTGATAAAGTTAGTTTGTACAGTATAAATGAAACCATTACTTTAGCCCTATTTTTCACTGCATGCCCTCCATGCTCTGGTAAATCACTGTTAATATGTTCCTCCATTCTGCAGATGAATTGCTCAGATAATTCAATCTTATTGCTCTCATTTCAGCAGTCAAGAGGTGCAGGGGAAGACCAGGCAGACCGCTGGACACAGGAATGACTGGATCTCAATCTCAGGAAGAAAATTGGTCAGTGTGCCCTTGGAGGGGAAAAGATATTATGTACACTGATGTCTGCTGTATTTTTGTAAGATTATAAGGTCTGTAGTCACATTCTTCAAGTTTTATTTCTTTAAAGCCTTTTCAGTGTTGCACACAATATCATTTGACCTAACCAACCAAATTAAACAGAAATAGAATTTTGTTATAACAATTAGAATAGATGTTATAATAATATACTGAAAACCTGGTATTTGTAAACCTTGGTCTGACTCTGATTTGTTGCTTTGTAATGTAACAGTTAAAAAAGATAAAACATAAAAACAAACTAGTAAAGCCTATGAAGAAATCAAGAGTTTTTTTCACTTTTTAAGTAGGGAAACAATGTGCAGCCAAACATTCATCATAGCAAAGTATTTTTCCATATTTTGTGTGTGTGTGTGTGTGGGGGGGGCAGCTTCAAGGTTAGTTAAGGTTTAGATTAAGATTAGATTAGTTAAGAGTTGGGGTAAGTCTTCTTGAAATTAATATAAATCAATGTAAAATTGCCCAAAGCAATGGAAACATGACTGTGTGTGTTTGTTCTGTGTGTGTTTGGCAGCAACTTAGCATCCATCACTACACAGACAAACACACACACACACACACACACACCAACCACTAACACACTGTGCTGAGACTTCTTTGCACTGTGTGTAGACATGTCCCTTGATTCAGTTTAAATCCCATTTTGTTATCTGTTCATTCAAAGCCCTCATATCTCCTCCAACATGTTACATCTTTCACTGGTTCATCTAAAGCATCAAACTGGAGTGTCAATGTGAGTGTTGAGTGTGAATGAGAGGAAGGAAGACAAAGATCCCAAAGATAAGATAAAGATGACTGAGAACTAAAATGAAAGCTGTTACAGATTTAGAAAATTGAACATTATGCAGTGAATTTTTTTTTATTGTTATGTGAACAGCTTGGGAATCACTTGCATGTTCTTGAAAGACATATGGACGAGTGGGCAGATATATAGGGTTAGTGGCCCCTGTTTCTTCGCAGTGTTACATAGGAAACATAATTATTGTGAAGTGGGTGTAATTTAAGAGAATCTCATTGTTGTCCGGAAATCAGTGTTACCAGTGTTTGGATCAGAAAATTCCATGTGAAGCAGACATCAGAATGCACGCTGGCAGACACATTCTGAGTTTGTACTGCTTTGTTTGTTTGACGAGCCTAAAGAAACAGAATGTCCTCTACATTTTTATTAAAATAAAAGACCTGAGTGCTGCTGTTTTATGTCAAACCAAAATAAGAGTATGCCTATTTCCATCTGCAAAAGCTAAGTAACAAAATACATTAATTAAGAACTGTAGCTACGCCCCTATTATATGTTTAATTTACTTGAGTATTTGAAGTGTTCCTTCATGACTGTGAAGTCCGACATTCATGTCATCAAATCCTCACAACCTGGATTTATCTTTCTCTGGCATTCCTCACCTCACCTAAAGTTCACATGACGATTTTACAGAATATGACACATTTCTGTAAATTAAACTAACCAAGTGTATAAAAAGTAGCTAAAATTAGCACAACCTTAAACATCTAGAGTGGTAAAATGCAACAAACACTTAGACTTAGCAGCATTATCAATCCAACAAAATGTATATAAGAGCACTGACAGGAATCAATTCAATATTTTCATGCATTTTTGATGTGTGGTATTGGTATTCTCAAGATCTAAATAATTTTTCCAGCATCACAGCACAGAGGTTTAAACTCAGGCTGTGGATACTAATGCGATAAATACTTATTGGAAGCACACATTCATTAAAATTATTAAAATTGTACACTGACATACAGTTACACTTAATAATTAGAATTGAACTTTTAGGAAAAATATCAATGTATAATTCAGAGCAAACTAATGAATAAACTGTACACATAGGTTCAGTATTAAAAGATGCATCATCCGCACATACATTCACTGCTTGCATAGTTTATTATGCTTGCAGGCCCATTTGTTGAAGAAGAGGTCATGCTGAATGCTGGATGGCTAGGTGATTCACTTTTTAATCAGTTTGTGACCTTTATATCAATGAAGGCATTCCTGATAAAGACCCCAGGGCTAAATTGCACTGGATTAACTTATATTTTTCATATTTATGAGGCACCAAATGAATTATCACCTTCCTCTTCACTGACTTAACTTATTTTTGCAGCATTTTGAATCTTTCAGTTCTAATTTTTTATCCAAACACACCATGTTCGACAAGGCTTATGGATTTTGCAAAAGAAAAGAACAGGCAGCTGAGGCAGTCCCACCACCTTTCCTACTGTCCAGTTTTTAGACAAGGATACACACTGCCAGTATGTTTGCCTTTAAGTAGTTCATCTTAGAATTTGTGCCAGAGAATAAACAAAATTATGGTTATCATTTAAATCAGACCTCAATGCTGACAGGCTTATATGAACAGTTAGTATGGTCAAACTAAGATAGTCACAAATCCTCCACAAAAACTTTTTGAGCCAGTTGAAGCTCAGCGGTGAGCTGTTGTATTCACACAGATGGATTGATAAAACGACATAGAAAACAAGTGAGAAAAGGAGATGACTCGAAAGCTGCAGAGACAGAGGAGGTGTGAAACGGGAAGAAAAAAGAGGTAAAAGAAAGAGAGCTGGAGGAAGAAAAGGAGACGATAACAGTGAGAAGATGGAGTGAGAATCAGAGCAGCTGCAGTGAAGATTTCAGCTGCTGAAAGTACAGATTCACAAACCAGCCTGCTTAGCTGGAGCCACATTGCAATGAATAGACCTTTCACACTCCCCACAGAGGCTGCTGTGCTGCTGTGTGAGACCAAGAGAAAATGTGTGTGTGTGTGTGCGTGTGTTTGTGTGTGTGTGGGGGGTGAGAAACTGTGCATGAGCCTGTGTGTGTGTGTGTTGTGTGTGTGTGTATGTGTGAGCAGGTTTTTTTGTATGCATAGGTTTCCCTAAAAAGGGCTGTGCATAAGGCATGGGAAACTCTGTGTGTGTGTGTGTGTGTGTGTGTGTGTGTGTTTGAAGTGCGTGTGTGTGCGTGTGTGAGTGTGTGTATGTGTGTGTGTTCTCTCACACATACACATCTGTGCAGAAGTCTTTTTATAGAACTTCTGCAACTCTTTTAACCCTTCCATGCCTTTGATTCATCATCATTCAAGTTCTTCTTCAGGACCTTATTGCATGTGAATTAGTGTGTATGTGAGTGTGTTTGTTCCTCTGCGTGTGTGTTTGGAAGAGAATGTGTGTGCATGTGTGTGTGTGAGAGAGAATGGATGTGCATGTGTGTGTAAATGTGTGTGTAAGAATGTGTGTGAGAATGTGTGAGTGTATATGTGTGTGTGTGTGCGTGTGTGTGTTCTTGTACGTGGAAGTTCTACAACTCTGTTGAACCTTCTATGCCTTTGATTCATCATCATTCTACTTCTTCTTCAGGAACTTATTGCATGTGCATTAGTGTGTTTGTGTGCGCGTGTGTGTGAGAATGCGCGTGTATTAATGTGTGTGTCTGGGTGTTTGTGTGTGCGTGTGTGTGTGTGTATGTGTGTTTGCCAGGAATGATATTCCACAAAGCAGGATTAATGAGCTGAGCTGAAAGTTAGAAATGCGGAATTTCCTTCTCCAAAACTAACCATGTTAGCTTCCTCTGGGCTCAATACAGCCTGTTTTACCTGTATTTAATAATATTAATTTGCATTTCAGTCTCACATCTGAGACTGAAGAGAGCTTTTAAAAGGGGGATTTGATCTATCTCTTGCCAGCAACACAGGTTCAGGTTTGGGTTTCTCCTTCTTCTTCTTTGCTGCTTATTCTTTTTTTATGCAAAATCCATAAGACAAGGACTAAAAACACCAGAGTCATTTGCAACCATACATAAAATAAATTCTTGAAATGAGATAATTAAAATGTAAAAAGCAAAAGCTGCATTGTTAGTTCATCAGCTAGCTTTTTTCAGTAATGAATGCAGACTATTGCCTATTGACTATTATTAATGGTGGTCTGGAGAGTTATCTTCTACACAGACATTAGCGAAGTTGTGAGCTGTAGTTTTAGGATGTGTTCAAGTACAGCTTACAGGCAAAAACTCATGCAACAAGAGACGATGTAACACCAAGGGGCAACCTTCTCACTTCAGCATTGAAGCCAACCAGGAAGTACAAAAACTTGCAATTCCTTGACTGACCACTTGAGGCTGGCTCCAAAAGGGAGCAAATTCTCATTGGAGCCCATCTTAAAATACTTAAATACTTAAAACTTTAGAGCAGAAATAAACATATTTACAGCCTGATTAAAAAAAAAAGTTTTTTGTCTATAGCTTTTCTACCATCTCATGAAAACTCTGGGGGCGGTAAATTTTTTTCTAACTAATTTGTTTATTTTATATTTAAGCTTAAAATTTGCCCATTTTAGCATAAATTAGGGCGTGGTCTTATTGATTGACAGCCTGTTGATGGTTAGCTGGGGGCTGTTAGCTGAGTAGGTGTGGTGTCCGTCCTTCGACCCCACCTCACCCCCACCTCTTTTCCCATATTTGGTTTTTCGTCGTTTAGGTGGGCTTTGGGCAGAGTCAGGCGCAGGCAAATGGCGGCGCCCAGGACGAGATTTCTGAAGCTTCACTTTGGCTCAAACAGAAACAAATGGGTGATGTCACGGAGGGTTTGTCCAGTGTTTTATACAGTCAATGTGTAACACTTGATCTTTGTTGTTTGTTCTTTGATGCCAGCTCGGTGTGTCAGGGCCTTTACACTGACGGGTCATTTAGTGCTTTAGTTTCTCTGTGTGATCCAGATGTTTTAGAGGTTTAAATTTCTGTTCTTGTTCTTGCTTTTATGATACAGATAGAAGCCTCAGAGTTTACTGATTGCTCTCCTGCATTTACTGGAGTTGAATTTGCTGTTTAACCAAACTTCTCCAGCAAATGTCTCTCTACTGATGCCTCACATTACTTTTAAACCACAGGCAGGTTTTTATTCTGAAGAAGCTACAGGAAATTGACAATTACATGTCATCTAGGCTGTTTGGAATCACTCCTTATTGATGCACTATAATTGTCTGGATGACTGAACATAACAATTTGTAGCGCACGATTGAACAAAAACAGTAGTATTCATGTGCATGTGCACTATTTTAGACTGGCCATCCCATGTGTCACATTTCACACATACAAAATTACAGCTGTGTGGGACTGCAGTTGTCAGAAAAGATACAAAATATGACAATTCAGAAATGTCTACTTACGCAAACCACTGCATCCATCATACACGGAGAAGGCACTGAGTGACTTCAGACAAAGCACAATATCAGCTGCTACTGTATGAAACCACTCTGAAAGTTAATTTACGTTTGGAAAACAAAGAAAATGATGACATGTTAGTAACAAAAAAAGTAAGGATACTCATGGTGAGTAAAAAAGGATAACAGTTTGGAGTGTATAGGGGCCAGCTGATAAAGACTCAAATAATTCAAACATCCCCAGTTCAATTCTGCCCAGGGATCATTGTTGTGTGTCACATAGCCTCCCTACTTTTTCTGTCTTTTACTATATACTGTCACTTTCAAAATAACAGAAAAATAACTTTAAGAAGATAAGATTTCCAATTTTTGACTTCCATAATAATTTTATTTATAACTTTTCAACCGTTTCATTTACTTTCCTGTCAGAAATGGATTTTAATTTATAATTTACTGTTTTTTATTGATTAAAATGCATCATCTTCGTAAGAAGAACATGTGAACATGCTGGATGTTTTCTCTTCTCTCAGTGGATCAGTTTTAAATGTTGCAAGAGCAAATAATAAAAATAAGAGCAGCAACAGTGAACGGGTTTGATAAAGACCTTGGAGGAGCAGGTGCTTTCTGCACTTTAAGCAAATGAACGAAGCAGCTCATCATTAATGTAGACACCTTTTTCAATGCCATGATCTCTTTAAGTGTGTACGAACTGCCCATTGTTGATCTCTTTAAGTGTGCCTATTGCACTACTGTATGCTACACACTGTCATTATGCACAACTGCAATGTATATTTATGCACACATATACAGGTAGGAGGTGTAGATCTAACTTTATTCTACTTTATTTTTATTCTTATTT
>JAQMCX010000053.1:1880896-1900866 GCA_029814765.1 Acanthurus leucopareius | reverse complement strand
TTCCCTCAGGCTGTGAGACTACTTAATGCACCATCTGCACTCCTCCATGTTTAATAATTTTATTTTTTATATACAATTAATTAATCAATCAAGAGGGAACCACATTTTAATTTCATTATACAACTTTTATCATTGTATATCTTTATTGGGGTGAGGTCCTCTCTAAATAAAGTCACATTGATATGTAGGCCATCCGTGTTTCCTGCTGCATGTGTCTTTTTGTCTCTTATTAATCTGCTGTCAGAAACTAACTTGGAGGAAACAACGAAAAGGGATGAAAGGAAATGAGAGCAGAGGACAGAAGTAAACAGATTTGTAATGATAATTCGCCTTGGGTCTGAAATTGTCTCATCTTCCAGATTTGCATCTGAATTTAAATTAGCATAACATAAGGCAGGGATTGGGTAAACAGAGACATATGAACATGTGTGTGCTGTAAAACTGTTTTCTGGGTTCACCACTATGAGCGACCCCTTATACAGCTTAATGTAGTATAATGTGGAAACACTGAATGCAGTTTTAATGAGCATGGCATTCAAAATGTACATCTGGAGAGTTTTGTATTTACCCCTTAAAGGAGATTTTCAAGCTTCTTGTTTCTCATTATGCTCTGACAGCTGGCAAGGAGGCAATACAAAAATCAAAAAAAGAGGATATATGTGGAAGGAGAGAAGGAAACATCTCAAGGATAGAGCAACATTCCCTTTGTCTTTTCAGTCCAGTGAAGCACTACAACTAAGCTTTTCGCTGTTGTCAGACTGGGCTTGGGTTTCAAAATCTTAAGCTAAATTCACATTTGAGTGAAATCAAACCCAGTCCCTATGATGGTAACTGCTGAGCACAAAGCAGCAGACAGGAACGCAGAGAGTCGGGAGAGGAGCTCCCATCATTCACCTGGAGTTTAAGATATTAACAGATGTGGCCCAGCCGCCATAAACACAAAGCCGGGCTGCCTTTGAGGAGCAGCCTGAGTGCTCTCAGGCCACATCCCCAGCTCCCTTTATGATCTGTAATGGGATTGTTGAAGAGCGCCAGCAGCATCCTCATCACAGGACAAAACCCACTTAATGGGATATGATTCGCCATGAAAGGGTGAGGAAGAGTAGTTTCTCACTGAACCCGCTTATCCCCTGAAACCTCCATAACCTCACATCTCCACCCTCTCCACTCACCTTCCAAAGTGGAGGCTGGCATGTCGATTCTGCCCTGTGTCACCCCTCCCACTCCTCCGTGGCTGGTTGTGGACACCAGTGTATGTGTTTGTGTTATTGGGTGTGTGTTGGGGAGGGGGTCCACAGACAGAGATGAAGAGGCAGAGCCACACTGTCATAAGAGATGCTGTTTGTGGCTTATCGAGGCACAAGTCCCAGCATGCTCAGTGGTCCTGACCGGCTCAAGAGATGGAAGCGCATCTTGCTCAGCAGCTGAGATCACTGGGAGTGAATAGCGAGCAGTGCTGCTGCTGTTTTGAACTCACCAATGCCTTGAGACGGCTTATCTTCTCAGTTGGAGCAGGGAGGAGTGCACCGAGGAAAAGTTTGATGAAGTCTTAACTTCAATTCACTTATTTTTTTCACCCAGCTTTGCTTTTGGGGTTACAAATAGTTCTGGTATGGATTTATTGAGCAACAGGCACTCAGACCAGCATTTCAACCATATCAGCTGGTGCAAAAGTAAAGAAGGCTGAGTTTTGGTATTTTTTATTAAAACTGAAAAATATAGCAAACACTAAAACAGTATACAGGCTGATTTTACTGTCATAGCCTGCAAAACAGTTGTAATATGTCATTTGTAGCTTTGGATGAGATTTATCTGAGAAGATAACCCTGATGGTGTCATAAGGGTTATTGAAATATGAAATATGTGGGTGTTTACTTGACAGGGACATTAAAAGACAATGTCAAGTTGCGATGCGTAGCTTTCAGATCTCTACTTTTGTTTGTGAACTCAACACAAGTGCTTCTGTCACACACTGTGAAGTAGTGGCAACGTAGGAGGAAGACATAACAGTAGGTGAGTCACTTCCATCGTTATAAATCTAACAAATCAGTTCCTCTCATCCCCTTAAAAGTTGCTGTGTCACTGCATATTGTCATCTTCGTAATAGCTGAAGAAGGTGCAGATCAGCACCACCACCCAAACTTCACACTGGAGAAAACTAGCATACTTTTCCAGCAGCTTCAGTCTCATATCACGAAATTTATGGTTCTACATGAATAGCCTCCATAGGCCCATGATGTTAAATTGGCTTGGGAAGAGGAAGCTAATATAAATGCCTCTTCCCCTGGTATTATGAGAACTGCTGCATTGAGATTTTTGGGTAGCATCGAGGTCATTATGCATTGGAGCTTTGAATAATTTACCTTTATTTGCTATTTCATCATTAATTGAATGTCAAAGTGAACAAAGAGCACTTATCTATTGTGCTGAAATCAGGTGCTGGATTGATGTGGAGGAATGAGCATGGCTAAATTGCGCACACTCAAGACTCTTGATGCGGTTCCTTTATTAACACCACTGATGAAGAGCAAAGCACTTAAAACATCACTGATGTTGTGATGTTAAACGAATTGCATCAGGACCTTTGTGTGCATTTACTCTCCAGTCATTATTTAAAAGGCCTAACCTTTGGTGCGTAAGTGACGCAGTTTTGCACTCTGCGGCCTTGCACGACCTGATAAATTATTAAACCAGATAAGCAGATGAGAAGGCTTTTGAATTGTTACCCCTTTATGTGCAATTTATATGAATTCATTTGTAGTTAGCCCCTCCCCTGCCATGACTCACACCAACCACCTGATTCAGAATTTATTAAATAGACAAGAGTCTGCTTAGAATAAACAAAATCAAAATGTTGCATCCAAAAATTTTAATTATTTATATAAATGGGATGACATGTAAGACACCAGCCAAACGGGTCTGTGGGATTTCAGATAGGTCTGTTCATTTGCACTCTTGCCAACAAAAGTGATAAAACTAGTTCTTGGTAGTCTGAACTTAGTGTTGAGCTAACTCGACGAAAGCACAGTGTTCTTATTGAGCTTTATGAGCCTTTGCTGCATGCATTTTAAACATTCTCTATGGGGTCAGGGACATGTAAAGACAGTTTGACCTCATCCCAAAGGGATTTGATTTTTTAGGTCTACTTAAAAGACTTCCATACCATATGTACAATGAGACAGTTGTTATGATCACTATGATTTTTTGCCTTGATGATCCCTTTGTGGCATGACCCCACTAGAGGAATAGAAAACAATAACACTGTTATTCTTATGTTTAAGAGGACAATAAGTTCAGCTAATACGAGGCTTCTGCAGCCAGTGTTAGTCAAATCTAGTCAGTTTTTTCCTCTTGTCAGGTGTATGTAGGTCTGTTGCTGCTGTACCTGCTATGCAGCTCACAACAACATTAACTCCCCAACATGGCTTACAAGTAGGGCTACATGATATGACCTAAAACCAGTATCTCAATATTTTTAAGCTATATTGCGATACACGATATATATCTTGATTTTTTGATTTCTCCTGTAAATCACATCTTCAATGAACGTCCCTTACTCATAACTCACTGAAGCTCTTCACTTTTTTTCGCTCTCTCCATGCTCTCTTGCCTCCTCACCTGATACAAAAATATGCATGCGCGAAGGGGAGTTTTTTGGATGGGTGGGGGTGTGTGTGCTGCGTGTTGTGAGAGGAGCACTAGGAGTGAGTGAAAGAAGCAAAACTCAAAGAGAATTACATGCTGACGGCTTAAAACATTTATGTGACAATTTGTACTTGATGGTCGCGATATAGTCATTTCATACATCTCACGTAGAGCAAGCCATAGTACATCAAGTATATTCGATATATCGCCCACCCTTAGTTTAAAGCAAAGATAAATTCACTTTAAATAAACATAAACATAAACTCTGAGCTCTCCTCCTGCCAATAAACAGCCCTGATTGGAGCTAAGTCTGGGTGCTTATTCCTCTAAAAGCTCTGCCTGCTCCAGAGCCCCGTAGCACCGTCGGCTGTCTGTCAGCATTCATCTTGACTCTGCCTGGTCCAACCCACACAGCACTCAAAGCCCCAAAACACACACAACAGTATTTGTACTTGAGTTCAGACTTTCAGTCACTTTCTGAATTAAGCTTCAGTACAGCCTTGTGGATCAGTCAACATCTGTCACATGACCTTTTTAAGGATATCTTTGTGTGTCACTGAACATCCTAATGGATGTGAGGTTTAGAAATCTGAGGGTGGCATTTTTGCATCAAAGCCAGTTGAACCTAAATCATAATATAATAATAATCTTCCTCTGAGGAGGAGAACACCTACTAACCTCATGTCACCCCATCAGTTTATCTTACATTCATAGAACTTTCTAAATATATAGTCTATTTTTGTCTCAATATTTAAAATAAGCTAATTAATAAATAACATGTGAAGGGTTAAAGAAATAGTTTGACATGATGGAATATTTACCTATTGCTGAAAGTTAGAAGAAAAGCTTTATACAAAACCTTTTTCCCTAAATATCTGTTTCCTCAAATAACAACGACAATTTGTATTTGTAGAAATACACCCCATGCATTACTTTTTCTCATTGCAAAATGTCAAGTTTAAAAGCAAAATATAAAATGTAACATTTTAATAAATTTCTTTGGCACAAATAAATGAAACTGGTACCTAATCATCTATCATCTGGAGCAACAGAGATTATTCTTGTGTGTGTGTTTGTGTGTGAACATAAGTCAGAGGCACAATGTGTCTCTCCTCATAGTGTGATAAGGATTTTAAGGTGCTTGCAAACAGATCAGCAAAGAACTGAAATTACTCTTCGCTCTAATCTGAACCCAAACACAAAAGGGTTTACGAATCAACAATTAATGTATTTATTATTACTATTTACAACAGAGTGTTGACATTGTGCGTTGTGTGTGTGTGTGTGTGTGTGTGTGTGTGTGTGTGTGTGTGTGTCTGTTTGATGACAAGGCCTACATCGTCAAACGGTAAAAAAATAAAAAAATGCTGAGCACATTGAAAAATAGGAAACAAAAGGCACCTTCAGAAAAGCTTACATTATTAACAGTGGTCCTTCATGAAATAAACATGCTGAGGACAAAATAAAAAAGCATAGTCTTCTTCCTTGAACTGTAAGAGGCTAGTGTAGTGTTGAATGCAAACAAACACACACAAACCATTTATGCTATGAGAAAAACAGTGTGGGCTTTTCCTTTATTAGAGAGCACCACCCACACTAATTAGCGCTGGTTAACATCAAAGCAGCAGTCTGAACCCATCTGATTGTGAACAAAGACAAGGCTGGAGACAGACATGGTAAACACAACCATCAAGTGAATGCTCTTGAGTAAATAATGGCAACCATACATGTAGCTGATTTTGACCTTTATTAAAGAGCACACAGCGACCCGACAGTGTCATCAACCTCTGATATGATGTGAGGTCCTCTGATCAAGACTGAAGAGTTCTTCTTATTACATTTCAAATTAAAGGTCTGAGCAGAGAAATCACTCCAGGTTGTAAAGCTTTTATTGAAGAGCCCCACATTATCAATTATTCTGGCCGATTAGACCTTTACAGGTTAGCATTTTGACATGTCATTGGATGAGACAGGGGAAATGAATGACATGCCTGCTGCATTCAATTTACTCTTCCAGGTCTTGGGTCCTTGCATCTTGCATTTGCACCCTTTTGCTTTCTTGATATGACAAATAAAAAACATCATTAGTGTCATCTTCTGAGGCACTGCCATGCACATTGGGCTAACACACTGAGATGGTTTCACAGGTGTACAGAGCTTATGAAGGTTCTGAGGTTAAGTTTTGGTACATTCTCTGTAGCTTAAAACCTTGTTATGCAAAAGTGTAAAAATGGTACTGTTTTTTTCACACAATGTCAAGAGTGTGGGAGGATGTGGAAAATCTTCCATTGCTGCCACTTGAAAGCATTTATATACCAGATAAATGTATCAAACTTGTTAGTTTTTGTACTTTTGATTATATTACATGTTTGGACCTGTCTCTTAGCTTGTGACCATTTAAAACATGTTGATGAATTGTGTAGCTCTGGTAAAATTTAAAAATAAAGTTTTTTTAAACAAATTTTATCAACCAGCACCCAGGAAACTCACAAATAAACACATTATTTTGTGTTTTTAACCAATGGAGACACCAGGAAATCACTGCGTTAGCTCAAGAAGTAGTTTCTGTATGTGATTTAATGTAATCTACGACATACTTTTTTGCATTTTGGTTTGCATACAATTTTAAAGGTACAATGTGCTCCAGTGAGCTTCCCAACTCCTTCCAGCTCTAGACTCATTGTTAGCCTACAGACATGGGCACAGTTATCAGTCCTCACATCTAACTTTTGTCAAGTGAGCAAAAAATCATATTTCACAAAATGTCAAACTATTGGTTTAATTAGCCATATAATTTTACAGTATGGACTTTAGATGATTCCTAAGATGAAACTATTATTAGACGATTTATTTAGATGAAACAACATGACATTTAGCCACTGTTCCACATATTTTTATGCTTCTGATTGTCTTCTTACAAAGTGGGAGACATAACGGTGAGAACTTCCTGATATTCACAACTTGGAAATAAGACTTGAAAGCTAACATAATATTTTCTGACTCAGTTCCTCATATTTTTTGTTTTAAGGATTTGATGTGAACGCTACTTTATGTTTAAACCTAGCTTCAGAAAAGCCTTTTTTTCCACACGGCACAGCTAACTGGGTTGGCCAAATGGCTCTATCAGTTACGTGACATTTTTGCTTTAATTTGACCATCATGTCAGTGTCTCAGCATTCTAGTATTTGAGAGCATAGTGAAATGAAAAAAAAAACTAAAAACTATCTCTGTATGAAAACTGCACTCGAAAGACTTTAAATTAGCCAGTAATGGAACAGAGTGTACAGACTGCAGGCAGCACTCACACTACTGTGATTTAAAGTGCAGCCAAAACAGAGCTGAACCAATCAATCAAACAGCACCATGTTGAAACGCTGCCCTTCAAATGCTGATAAGACCAAAGAAAAAGGAAAACGGAGGATGCACAATTAACAGTACAATGTATGCGTAAGGCTTTCATCATTTATGACAACTTTTAACAAAAGATATTTCATAGGTTTATCAACACGGTATGCAGCACCGCAAGGAGCATCTGCAGTGCTGAGCTGAGGATTAAATTCTGACGAACAATGAATCCCTGCACCAGTGCGGAGGGACCTTCTCATAAGACCAGATTTGTTCTTATGTGTCAAGATATGAGTGATTTAAGAGAATTTATGACATTCACAAATTTCATGGTACTTTTCTTGAATTTTTTTCTAAGATACAAACCAATCAGTGGTCCACACCTGTCATACCACTAAAGTACAGGTTGTTTGCCTTTCTCTTCTCCATTTTACCTGGAATCATAATGACTTTATCTAAAAGAATTTCCTATGACAATTTGTGATTTAACTACAATAAAACACATAACTAGCAAAATTCTTCATCAAATTATTATTAGCATCATGGTTTTCCGATATACTGAGAAGTTTCATATTAATGGCAAATTTTAGAGTAGTGAGGAAAATTCTCTCACTCTGACAGTAACCTTAAGGCAGGTCAGTATCCAACATCTTGCTCTTGCACCTAACTGTAGAAACTCACCCACTGTGTGCTCATTATGTGCTATCTTAAGTCTCTGTTACTGGCACATGGCCGCCTCTTAAACCTCACTAACATGGACATCCTCATTAACAGGTTTTTCATTAATCAGACATGTTTGTTTCAGTAAGGATACTCATACAAACTAAACCCAGAGAAAGCAGAAGAAGAACATGAACATGTCCTCACAGGAGCTTCAATGACTTTCAGCTGCTGCTATTGACTAATAGCAGCTTCATTCTTTAAATATTAATGTCGACCACAACAAAGCAGCCTCCCATTATGTGGCAAAACACTACTCACATACCATGAGAAGAGCTCAAAATCCCATGCATCTATTTACAGCTAGCTAGAGACAGCTGAGGGAACCGCTAAATTTAGAGAAGCTGCTGGTTAGAGTTTAGCGATAAACTCTGAGGGAATCTAGAGGGAAGTGGTGAAGATATGCTGGCTTTGGTTTCAATTGAAGGCAGTGATTAAGAAGGTTGCCCGCCTATTGGCTCCTAACAGAGCTCCTGTTGATAAATCACTGTCTGTTTAGTGTGAGTCTTCTGGCTGTCACCATGGCTTCCAGGAAAGATGGAGAGGAACCTGGTAACCAGCGAGAAGTGACTCTCACATTTGTCTTTCATTTTTCTCTGCTTTCTCTGTCAAGACATTTCTTTCTTTTATTATATCGTGTGGCTCCTAATCACTCACCATCTCTTCCTCTCTCTTTCATCATCATCATCTGTTGCAGTTTAACACTCATTGAGTCTTTTTTCTTCTCTGCTCTTGTCTCCTCAGTAATTGCTTTTATCCACTTTATCATGTGATCTGTCTGTCATATACTGTTCTACCAGAGCACAGAATGTCCAGAATATGAAATGTGACTGATGGCTTTGTCACCAAGGCTCTAACTGTGTAGTTTTCAAGAGTTTTGAGTAAAACCTGTTGCTTTCATCCTTCTGAGTTCACACTCCAGCCTCCTTCGGCCTCTAACTCTCCTCTGAAACATTGCATCTCTCCACATTGTTACCTGCGATCTAGTTAAAGTGTATCATGCTTATGGACATTTCCTTTTCCCTAATCCGCAGCTCCACAAACAGCAGCAAAGAAAAATCCTTCAGAGGTCAGAGGAGCTTGACCTGAGCCAGTCACCCACTAGATCAAAGCTAAGCCACACGGACTGCTGTTCCCAGTTCACACCCTGTATCTCCTACTTTCCACTGATACTGCAGCAACACGCAAAACCGCTCCTCGTTGAAATAACACTGTGAATGTCATCAAATAAAGAACACACTCTTATTGAGTCCGTATTAAAAAACGGACTCAATAGGACAGGAAAGTTTGTAAAAAGTATTGCTTTATAAGAGGAGCAGTTGTCCACTAAGTGCTGATACAGGCTTTACTGTTCACCACAAACCACCTGGCAGCTGTATCTGGTGCCATAATGGATGTCTGATATAAAATGCTTGATTGCAAAAAAGGTGCAAGTATGTTACAGTCAGGCTGGTTAAAGAGAGAAATATGAGCCGATCCAGCTTAACAGATGTTTTACTGCACAAGAGACCAATACTCTTTAAGGGCAACCGACTTATTAAACCTAAATCAAATCCATAACATTACATCCATACAGGGTAAGTAGTATACAACTGTCAACAAATATTAAGAATAATTATGACAATTTGATCATTATCAGAATCTGGATCGGGAATGAAAAAAATGTAAACGGAAACATCTCTATTATCAATTATAAATGAATGTTCCTCAGTACTCAGTAAACATTTTTGTAGCACTGAGTATTGAAATACTGTCAGGCACCGAAAGCTGCCAATCAAATTTCTGATTACACTTTAAATCTTAGATTTTTATTCATTGCTTCGATTTTGTGTAGGTTAAGCTGTTGCATGTAAATTAGAAAACATTTCCTAAGCGTTTTAGTTTACGAAACAATGTTTTAATTTCCCAAGATTTTCTGTCAAAATTATTTGCAATCACCATTATTATGTAATATTGTATTATCTGCCTTTGGCACTAACATTCCTGGATCCTATTAGCAGCATTCTTAAAAATTTTGAAGTAACCCAACCTTGGTTTTACTTTGTTAAGCGTTTCTCTTCCTTTAAACTTAGGAGTCCAGCTTTATTTCAAAATACTTGTTCAAATTCTTTTTGAGAGTGAGATATTGCTGTCGTCCCTGTTCAAACCATCTAAGTTAAAACTCAGCTAAGTTTAAGCAAAAGAAAAAAATTTAGATGCCAAGGTTACATTTAACTACGTATTCAATAGCATTTAAAGGACTATATTTCAGTGTGTAGTTTTATACTGAAACGTAAGTCACTGAAGCTTGATTGAAACAAATGTAACTAAGACAGCATCTTCAAATTGCTTGTCTTTTTCATATCTATAGTCAAAAAACCCAAAGATATTCATTTCCAATCAGCTAAAACAGAGATAAGCAGCAAATACTTACAAAAGCAGAAACCAGCCTGTTTGACATTGACACCTGAGGGGCAGCAATTTTCGAAACTGCTAATTTTCTGATGATTGACTAAGTGAATAATATTTTTTAAATGAAAAATGTTTCTTTTTTTTAACCACATCGAGCCCATTTTGAAGCTCAGAGTATTTTGCCTTGATTTTCATTGACTCTTTACACTCTGCTGTTGTTGTGTCATCACTTTCAGACTGGAAACTGTGATTCTGCCCCTCAGGGGTATCACAGTTTAATCACAGTGTCAGAGATGCTAATTCCTCTCCTTAACAATGATGGATGAAGAGGTTGTCTTTACCTGTAAGCCTGTTTGCCTCGCTCCATTGTTTGCCATTGACTCATGGATTAATTTAAATGGGTCCGATCAGAAAAAAATAGTAACAGAAAGTAGCTGATGTGGATCCCCAAAGCCCAAACAATAAACCGTAAAAGCAGTGAGTGTGTATAAGCTGCAGGCTCTATTCCCTGTGGTTGAGTCATAGGGGGGATAAACAGTGAACACTGGCTGCATATGGATCCTGTTCAGTGCTGCATATGGGGATAAGAGTTTACTAATCTCTCTTCCCTTCACTATTTTCTCTAGCTTTCCCCTGTTTCTTTTCATCCCTGTCTTTAACACTCATTCAGATTGACTTTTTATAATTTCTCTCCTGTTGCACTCAGATCCTCCCTGACGCTGCAGCTCTCCAGATCCTTCAGTTCAACTGGTGCCATTTTCACTTTCCTGCTTCTCTTTTGTTTCTCACCACACCCGATTCTTTCAGTCTGCTGCTTGGCTTTTCCTCCTCTCTGTAGTAACAACAGCAGCAACAGCCAGCAAAGCGCTGTGAACGTCTTGAACGGCAGATAGAGGCAATAAATCACAGCAGCCTCCACACTGTACCAGTACAGCAGAGCCAAGCTGAGCACAACAGGTCCAGACAGCCAGCCAGGAGGGCTCATGTTCAATCAGACAGGCAGGCAGAGAGGCGCTCAATTCATCAGCAATGTAAGCAGTCAATTTCTGAATCAGTTCAGTCTGTCAACAGTCAGTCAGCCTGAGCCTGGCTTTTGTTTCAGCATCAGTGATGACATAAACTGAGAAAGAACCAACATGCAACCACAGAAAGAAATGAACAGAGGACAGACGAGGAAAGTAGAGCAAGCCAATCAGGGATGTAGTGGTGCATTGGTACTAGAAATGTGACCCTGTGACCCCTGAAAGCTTTACTCACTTTCCAACACTCATTCACACACACATAAGCACACTCACAAAACAGCTACCTGGCGGAGTGTTTTGAGCATCTCCGTGGCCTCGTCCTGCTTGCCCTGCTTTGCCATCAGCATCATCTCCTGGATCATGCTGATGCGGCGCTGGTAGGGCGGCGGTGTCCCACCACGATTCAGCCGGTCACCCGACTTCAGCATGAAGGAAGCCAGGATGTCGCCCCGCTCCTTGGTGGGCGTCCGTTTCCAGCTGTGCTGAGGGCTGGCTCCTCCAGGCTCCTGGCCTTTGGTCTGTTTGGCACCCATGGTGCTGTGTTAATGTGAACTGTGATAATAACAAGACTGGTCCCGCTGAGCAGTCATGCAGAGGCAGGTTTGATTAATCTTTGAGAGAAATTAGTATGTCAGCAGCTGATCACATTTTTCTGAAAACCTGCAGTTTGGAAATTAAATGTGTGGCACTGAGCAATAAAACTCCACACTGAACTACTGGTCATTAAAATGTTCATAATCACTCTGTCACAAACAGGAGAGAATGATCTAAGAGGAAAAAAGATATTCATAACATTAACAAGTGGAACAACTAGTATTCCGCTTAGGGGAACTTGTTAATCCCATAGAGTGCAGCTCAAGTCGGGAACAGGTCGGAGGATGCTGCCTGCAGCATGGCCGCAAAACACGGACGCAGCAAAGTCAGGATGCAGGATGCCTACAGCGTAGACCTTGGCCCGCAGCAGCCTCCTATCCCGAACACAACTTCACCATGTCTCCAAAATATCTACCTTCGACATCAAAGTCATCGTCCCTTTTTGTTATCCTCTAAAACTGATTCCTCTGTCCTGAAACAGAGAAAAAAGCGAGTCGGCGGAGGTGGTGCTCGAAGCGGGGCATGGCAATGTTTACGTCTCCTGAAGATCACCGCTGTCTGTTTCTCGCTCTGCCCTGTCCTTCCTCCGCCGCTAGAAGTCATGCACAACCTGCAACAAACACAGAACCGTCCTCTTTTCAAGGTTGATTCTCCATCCGCTCTGGAGCAGGAAACAGCCGCATCGCCGTTTCGGTCCACGGGCTGTGCCGAGGCTGCAGCTCCGCGGTTTAACAGGATGGAAGAGAGCGGGGTGTTCCCGTGGTGGGACTGAATTATATATTGCACCCTCTGTTCAACTGTAAAGGGGGCGCGCAGCGAGTGCACGTGAGCAGAGTGATGGAGAGAGCGAGGGAAGGGCTGGAAGAGCACGAGCACCGCCAAGTTTCCAGTTTCGTGGCTCCTGACAGGACGCCTCGTCCTTCGGCGAACCGGAGTCCATCAAACTAACGGGTCAGTTTCATGTTGAGCTGCTCCTTTCCACATATACATATCTGGAAAAAATGACTCATACCTTTAAAAATCCCGCATGGTCTTCTGATAAGAATCGGTGGATTCTCAAATTTTGAATGTAATTTTACATAAATCCTACAATTTTAACTGCATCATGATTGCTACCATCATGTGGCGTAGTAAGCAACCTAGTCTCTAAAAGGCCCTAAAACTCATTAGCTTGTCATCGTGGGCTCATAATTGTGCCAAGCGATATACCACATCGAAAACAAGAAACAACATACTAAAAAACATTACATTATGAATGGCAAAGTATAATTCTTTCGACGCCTATTTTCCAAAAATGTTGTCATTTGAATACGAGAACGAAGCACCTTTCTGTTTAGAATGATAAAATATCCATATTTTATCTTGGTATACTTATGGATAACTTTTCAGACGATGTTATGCAGCTTTACCTAACCATCATGTTTACCTTCAAATTTAAAAGGGCGATTCTATAAAAATCCCTCAAGTTTGCACCGGGCGGTCAGTGTGATCACGAGGTGCATGCAGTGACCATAAACATGACTGCGCTGCACCCTGGTGGTAGCTGTTTAGAGTAGCATGGTTTCAAACGCAGGACCCTGTTAAAAGTCAATATATGTTGTATATACAAATAAATCTAATACTTTGTATTATTATTTATTTTTTATGAATAGAAACGACATATGTTTTTATTTCTTAAGAGCTTTTGGGGTTAGAAATTAATAGAAACAAAACTCTGTCAGCTATGATTGAAGCTCATTCAGCAGATTTTTTTAAAAAAAAGAAACATTACCTGCTTCTTTTGCTTCTTTCCATGTGCAGAAAACAACAGTTTTATCTTTAGAACAGACGACTACATGCAGAATATAGAAGACATGCTAAGATTTACTTTTCAAAAGGTATATTTATTTGTTTTGCCTTTAATTACATATCTATTTACAGTAGTATTTCAAACATCATTTTGCTTCAGATCACTTATCAAAACAAAGATGTTAGTTTCTTCCTCACTTCACCAGAGAAATTTTAGGCTCATCACTTTCTTGTCACAGAGCTCGTCACAGAGCTTACAAAGTCCAACAGCCAACTTTGACCAAAGACATCCAGCATGTGTTTACAGGATGAAGACTTTCCTCTGTTTTTTTTTACAAGTAGACATCTTAGGCGCACACAATCGCACACAATTACACACACACACACTCCTCTATGGTGAGCCACTTCACTGGCAGCCAATTGCTTGGTTTAACTACTTAATGGTGGGCTGCATTTGTTATTCAGGGACAACTAAGACTTGACCCTTAGCTCCTCTCCAGCACAGGGGACTTTATTTTTAGCAGTCAACGCAGAGTTCACTGCTTTTATAAAGTACTCAGCCCACCTTTTCCTCTCTTTTAATTTAATCACAGTGGTGATAATTGAGTTTTAAGCACTGATCCAGAGAATAAGACTGTTATATCAAAGGGAAACCAGATCTCATCATAAGATGATCAAATTTACATACAAATATAAAAAATTATAATTGATGTATTAAGTATTCACTCCCTTCACAAAGTCACACCTAAATTACAATAGCGGCAGCTATAACTGGCAGCATGTTGGCAAACCCCCCCCCCCAAAAAAATGTGACAGGATTATTGGAAATTACTTAAAGGAAGGATGCAAGAACATTTTGAGTAGTGAATTTAACTCACAGCACAGCTTAGTCAATAAGTTTTAAAAACATTTTAAAATATGGCACAGCTATGTCTGCTGAGGGCAGGACAACTTCAGAAACTACATGCATATGTGAGAGGGGCACTAATGAGGCTGCCATGGCTGATTGTGTTTGCTCGGCCAAAGACCCAACATCAAAAAACTATACAATGTGACTGTAGCATGAAGCCTGATGGTGGCAGCATCATGCTGTGTGGAGATGCTGATCCAGAATGTGTCACACGGATTAACAGAGGTTGAGCAGTTTTACACTTAAGAGTGGGGAAAAACTGTAGTATTTACTTGTACAAAGCTGATAGAGACCTCACAGCACAGACTGTAGAAAGGAATGAATGCTGCATTAACTAAATGATGACATGAAAGGGGTGAATTTAAAAATCATTGTTTAATTATACAGATTTGTAGAGATTTGGTTTCATTTTGATTTTTATGATTTCTTTGATGATCAGAGTCAGACAGACAGAAATTCCATCCACTGTGCTTCAATGTGAAAAAACAGTAAATAGAAATACTTCAGCACTGTAACCAGTCTTGAACTCAATCTATTTCTTCACTCAACAAATGGCCCAGGTGTGATATAACTAAAACTGTGACAGGTTAGTATTAGAATTAACAAAAACATGACAGGAGAGTTTGGATAAAAGTGTCAAGTTTTCTTAAATTCAAGCACAAACATCAACATGGAAAGAGGAGTTTGTAACACGTAGTTTAAGAAATGGCTTAGTTGTTGATTCGAAGTATCCAACTGAGGTCTTAGTATGAAGCTCAGCTGGATTTGTTGCTCTTTCATGAAGCCAGCGCTCTGCAGGAAATACTGCTACTATTAAAGCAACCTGGTCAATATTCCAGCTATTGGATGCACAATACGTCCAACTCATCTTAGCAACATCATCTCCCCTTCCCGCCTCCCTATGCTTCCACTAGACGGATCATGGCTCTTGAATCAAACCACTGAGGAAAGACACACATGACTGCCCATCAGTCTTCTACCCTACATGATTTACTCCATGACATATTGCTGTTGGGCACACTCTGACAGAAAAAGGGGAAGGTTGGCCTGCATTTGGATGATCTAGACAATTGCTATATTCCCTTTCCCCACTTTGCATTACCTGACTCACTCTAGTTTTATGCTGAAGGCTGAGGCAATGTTACAGGGGGAGGACAATTCCAGACAGGACCAAGACTGACCACCTGTCTGGGGCCTCAAAGGTAGGAGGCAACTACTTGCAATCAAAATGAGTAGCCAGCAGGGGGCGCTTTGTCATCTTTGTTGCTCTCCAGGGAGAAAGGAGGAATGCGGACATCAAAGTGGGAGCCATCAGTCCTTTCGATACGGAACGTCCCCCTAAACACAAATAATATGAAGAGTTAAACACTGCAAGATGTACTAAATAATCAATTATCTAACAGATGGGGAATTTGTGAAACCGTAAACCGATGTAAGAAAAAGAAAACTCACCACATATGACCACTGGGGGCTTGTAGAGACACATGGCTGCTGTACTGAAAGGCTGGCTGTTCTTTAGACAACACCGGCTCCTGTAACAACATACACACACGAACACAAGATGACAAGGTTGCACAACATATGTGTGTTTAGGGTTTAGGGGAAGTCACGTGAAAACAACCACTATGTCCCAGATTCAGATTTCACACTGATTCTAAGCAGGTTTTAAGTTACGTCGCACTGATGCTAAGTGACTAATGCATGCTAAATATGATCAATTTCAGTGTGTGCTGTTGATGCACACTATTCTCCCACAATGCAATGCACAAAGGAAATGGAGATGAGTGAGCAGGCAGAACAATATTAAAATATTGTAGATTGCCAGAGGTGAAACAATTTAAAAATCTTAGAGATAAAAAGTATTAAATCACTGACATTTTGACATTAGGATGTCTGTTCATGAAACTTCATTTAGAGTGATATCTCACAACATGTATAATTTCTTGATAGTATAAACACTAAACTATGTTGATATTGTTGAATAATGACTGCTAAAACAGTATACTATAGTGAGATGTAGAAATATATACAAAATTTGAGGTGTATTATCAATTTGGGACACAGCAGACAACCTGGTAAAAGTATATTTTGTGTTATTTTAAATTTGATATCTTCAGGCATTAAACATATAATCAGGCATGAAAACGGTTCAGGGGTGAAAAAGGTGAGAAGGATACGACAACACCCCCGAAAAAAAAAAATTCTCATCGGATCTACACGATTCACGTAGGTGTTCTATTTTGGTTTCAAAACGGCGAATTTTCCTGAAAGGTTAGTGATTTTCATGCCTGATATTACTTGTAGCTAACATTAAGCCTATGTCAACAGAGCTCCTAGGTAACTTAGATATAACAGAAAATATTGAAATTATTGAAACCATCACTCACCAAATTCAGTCAGGCAACTAACGTTAGAAATAATCCACTTAAATCGGCAAGGCGTCTTCTTTTCAGCTTCCGAATGCTTCGGTCTGCACGAGCGAACTGCTTCAGTTCTCTCGTGCAGACCACAAACCAATCAGGTAGCAGTATTCCCCTACCTTCCCAGAGAAAAAAAAAACTGGTGATGCGAGGTCCTTCGCGCTAATATGTAATGCTATCACGCTTGTAGAGTGATTCTTTTTATTGAATTCATGGCTCCCTTTAGGCCTAAGGCCTCCATGTCCCCTCCATGTCCCCTCCATGGCCCCTCCATGTCCCCCCCCCCCCCCAAATTCTCATCAGATCTACCCGATTCACGTAGGTCACCTATTTTGGTTTCAAAACAGCGAATTTCACTGAAAGGTGAGTGATTTTCATGCCTGTATAATAAAATATATCATTAGGTTGTTAAAAGAGGCAAAGTGACACTGTCTCAGATACTTGTAAGTGTGTGTGTGTGTGTGTGTTGCACTAACCCTGCCAACAACTCCTCGCCCTCTGACTGTCTCCAGGGTTCCTGACAGGCTGAAGATCCTCCAGTGCCTCTCTCTCAGCTGAACCACCTCATTGCCCATGTTCTCCAGACGGATACAGTACCGCCACTGCAGGAAAACAACAGAGAGAGACATGTTAATACACTGTGTCTACCAGCACAGACAGGGGCATTATTCACCATGAAAATGGCTTGTAGCTAGTGTTAAATTCCCACTGTGAATGTCCATGTGGACCACTCCACATGATATACTGCACAGATTAAAAAAACAAAAAAAAACTTTGCTACTTACCCAGTAAACATGGGAATTCTGGGCCTCCTGAGAACGAAAGAGAATTTCAATTAGTATTTCAAAAGACTGTGTAACCATTCAAAATAAAACAAGGCATCAAGACCCCTGTAGACTGAGATTGGGAGATCCACAATAACCCCACTGCAATATAGGCAAGCCTCACCCTGGTGAGGTCACAGGCTGTGCTTTGACAAGATATAGTAGCAGCTTGATATTTCAGATGCATTATGCTGATTTATGCATGTAACAGTTGTGCTGGTAATTTACCCTCATGCCCATATAGAAGGGGATGACAGTGACTCTGATATTCTCAGTGGTCTCCCTGTGAACATCTGAGAGCTCCAGCCAGGGGTGGTTCTTCTCCTGCCAGGCCTTCAGTGTGTCTCTGGCTATGAATGGAGGGGCTACAGGGGGATAAAAGACAAATATCTACTGCAAATCATGTTTTCTGTAATATCCACAGTGTATCTGATCAATGTCAGTGGTGTCTGTAGCAAAGGAGAAACTACATGACCTGCTGTAAATCAGGGAAATACATTCTTTTATGAATTTGGTAGGAAGTAATAGTGACATGATAAAGAAAATGAAATATAAAAAAATTCAACAACAAAACAATCTACTAAGGCCATATAAAACTGAAAAGATTCTGCGATAAAGACCTGTGATAAACGATAAACACCTTCCTAAAATTAACTGCATGCAAGGCCCACATGATATCAACTTCACACAGATGTTTTATTTATTATGAGTAGATAATACAACTATAGTAAAAATAACATTGTTGCAAGATGAAATATTTTACTGTATGTGAATATATGAATATTTCCACTGTATGTTTATTATGAGAGTTATGATAGAAACTTGGGTGTGTGTATCCAGTCAGTGAGATGAACCTCTGGATGTTGAGAGCTGATGTGGTGACAGTATAAGTGAGTTTACATTTGGCAGGGTTGTACATGAGGAAGCGTTCAAAGAGCTCGTGCTGGATGGGGGCCTGCTCTGTAGAGTTATAGGGCAGGATGTCTTCATGGCTCACATAGTCCAGACCTGAAGGAAAGAAACAGACACACTGTCACATGAGGATGAGACAGAACAGTTATTAATAACCACCCTCAAAGGAAAGTTTTATGTTCTATGGGAGTTAAATTGCTGACTGCGATTCAAAGTCAGCACTTCTGTGCTACTGGAGTCAGAATCATATTTAATGCTGAACCTTGACTTTATGAAAGAATAACCTGAATTCTTTGTGGAGTAGAATGAGAAGCTCCATTCAAAACTATTAGAAATGGAATGTACAGGGCAGAGTAATGGTATTATGTTGCTACCATGTCAGTGTCACATCCGAAGACAGTGTATCCTGACCGCTCTGTGCGTGGCTGCATACCTGGGATGGCGTACAGGGCTCTGCTGTCATCATGGTTCGCCAGAAACGTCACTGCCTCTGTCTGAGACCTCTGAGACTGTCAAACACAACACAAAGAAACAGTCACACAAGCTGGTGACCCAGACACTCATGAACAACCACAGCCAGATCCTGCCACAGATGTAGTTTTGTCTCCTTATATTTCCACTCAGTGCACTGCATGCTAAGACAAGTTCAAGTTACTTTTATTAATTTATATTTTTTATGATATCATGACATACTGTTTAATGTCATTCACAATGAGAAAGAGTAAACTGTCATGTGGGATTGCAACTGGTGACTGGCTGTCTAACTAACACGTGGATGGTACAAGAAAACAAGTCTTCCCCTCAAGACAGATGCACAAAGAAGTGACTCACTCGGTGTGCACAAATAGCTAGTTGCTTCAAAATCAGGTGCTAATGTACAACACATGAATAAGGTAGATGCAAAAGGCTTTTGGAGGGCCTTTTGACATAAAAAAAAGAAAAAAATGATATTCAAAAGCCTAAAGCAACTTTAGCAGGAGCAGATCTGTATTATGGTTCTGACCAATAAGAAACGGGTAGGTCTTATCCTTGCGCCCGTTCATTTGTAGGTTTTTGCCAAATAGTTAGAGGCCTCGGAGCTTCATACATAAGGTTGACATTTATATTCTAAACCAAAATTCGAAAAATTATGAGACGTAAATTTTTTTTAAGCCTATGTATAGAGGATTGTTAGATTTATGGCACTTCAGCTATATCTGCTGTCCTACCTTTGAGATACAGCTTCCCGATAAGGTTGGACTAACTAAGCACCAAATTATTTTCTTCACCAGAATTGTCATAAGTTTTTCATTTTTTTTTTCTTTTCATATTTATTTTGTGTGACATTAGCCAGGTTTACATGCAGACTTTTTTTCATTCTGATTGAAATCATTCCGATTGAAGAGTTCAGGTCAACTGT
>JAQMCX010000053.1:1870112-1880796 GCA_029814765.1 Acanthurus leucopareius | reverse complement strand
TGTGAAACCGAATGAAATTCCATTCGGTTTAGGCCTGTTTATTCTGATTGAGGTGTTTATATGGAACATTTTTATTCCGTTTGGGCTTCTAACCCGATTCTAATTGGAATATTAGGCTCCATGTAAACCCAGCTATTGTCTTGCAAGGATATTTTGTCATCTAATTGTAACATGCTTGCAACCGCTGCATACTTTGAAGCTGAAATTTTGAAAATAACTGTACTGCTTTTGTGCTGTAGATTGTCCAGATTCAGAACTGTTCAAAATTTTAAACTGTGAATTGTTTGCATGCATGCAATGCATCCAAGAATTTAAGTTTTCCACGACCTCCTAAAGTAGCAAAGATTCCAATATTATCTAGTTATTACTCTTCAACCCAAAATAATCTGAACCTGCTGTCTGAATTCCCTTTGAAAGATCTCTATGGGAGAGAGATAGATGTGTATAAATTTTTAGGGAGATGTTGGTGGTCCTACAGTAAACAGAGTCACTTACTATATGAGGGCAGTCCCTAGTGTCAATCAGGACCTGGTAGTAGGTGTGGGTCTTCCCCTTCACCTCCTTGGAGCCGTGGGCTCCTGGGGGCTCAGGTTTGCTGAAGAAAGTGAGAGTAAAAGAAGTTCTATGATGCAAGTCTCAACCCTTAACCCTTGCCAACAGCAGCTGTTTGGTGCAGTCTGCAGCCAGAGGTGAAGGTTTACCTGTCAGACATGGGAGGAGTGATGTCTCTGTCATAGAGACGGGCGTGCCAGGGAAACAAGACAATGCCTCTGTAGCCAAACACACTGTGGAGAAACAGCTGAGGAGAGCACAACAAGGAGAAACAGGATGAGCTGCTGTGAGATTTCATGTGGAGGAGGTTTAACGAAGCAAAAATTGGATAGGATTACAGTTACTTGACAAGATCACACAAACATGCTTTCATAACAATCCAAAGCTACTGATTTATCAAAACTAAACAGAGCAGATAGTGCAAACACAGGACACTAAAGTTCTACTCAAAATTTCACAAAATATCGAAAATGATCTTCTAACAAGGGGGAAGGACTGCATGTTAGTTTAGTCACTGAAAGTGTGTGTAAGTGTGTGTGTGTGTGTGTGTCTTACCTGTCCTGTTTCATATTTGCCATGCTGCTTCACAGCTTCAAAAACCCCAACTGTCTCCAAAATCTTCCCTTCAGGCCTGTTCCTGCCAAAAACAGGCAACACCATTACACACTGAATTGTGTGTGTGTGTGTGTAAAACCACCTTTAGCAATCAAAAGAAAAACATATGATCAGGTCTGTATACAAAACATGGAGGCTGTGAAAAATATAATCATATATGGACAAAGACAAACAACCTATAAGTCTGTTAGATACTTCAAGAGGAAATCACACAGTGTCTAAGGGGAAGCCTCAGGATTTTTACTCCTATAGAGACAATTTGCATTCATCCCAACAAGAGGGCAAATCCCACTGCTTCCTTCAGCCGCCCTCCTTCCCCTCAGTCACAATCTCATTCACAACTTTGACAAGATTGAATTTAACACCACGACTTATCAGATGTCAACAAACAGGAATATCGCTGGATCTAATCTCCATGTCCTCGCAACACACACACACACAGACTTACAGTACACACTACCATGGACAACAACAGCTGGTCACTTCAAATAAATAACATGTATACTTCTGTGGCCTCTGCAAAGCTAATCTTCACAACAGAGCCGAAGAGTGGGGATTAATGAGGTGGATATAGTGACAGGATGATTTCATATTATGCTGGAGGTTGGTTTTAGGCTATTTTCTTATCATGCTTGCATTTCACAAGAATAATCACAAGGTAACCTGATTTTACTATGGGAAATACAGTGAAATTTCTGCTAAAATTAAGGTTCTTTTTCATCAATCTATATTGGAGAATCTGAATCTATATTATAAATATATATCTGCTCTGTAAATCACTTATCCTATTTTTTCCTTTGAGAATAATCCAAAAAAGTAATGAAGCCGAAACATCGGCATTCTCTTATGGGCAAACTGTCGTAGTGAATCAGACAGCAGCTTGCTACACAAAAGCTAATGATTGTGAACAACCACACACATTAGCTTACATGCTTAAGTCTCCTTCTTATCTAATTCATTAACATACATCTCGTCCTGCAACTTAATTTAACAAGTGAAGTGAACAAACATTCACCAGAGTAAAGAGCACAACATTTGCAAAGCGTATGTTACAATACATTTTAAATCATGTGTTCTTTACATCCACAGCTATTAATTCCTGATGGACAACTCAGAAGGGCATAATTCTGCTTATACTGTAGTCACTTATTGAAAAAAAAGAGACCATTCACATATGTTTTAATGCGTTTTGCAATCGAATCAAATCAATTTTTTACAACCTATTACTCAGTTTCCAAGGTAGTATGTGACTGATGAATGCAACAATAATGGCCATGAAACAATGCTCACTACTCCAGTAAAGAGGACAATACTCATATCAACAAAAAAAAAATCCATATTTCCCAGAGCTCTTAGAGAACACAATATATAAATCTCAGGCAATGATGCAAAATATGCCAGTAATGTACTGATGTTTTCACTGCACTGTACATTTTGTCCATCAGGCCATATGGCCCTAACAGCTCTTCTACACATCTCTAACATGGACTGTTCTGTTTCTACCTCTGCAAGAGGTAGACTGAGAAATGTCGATACACTGAAGGACCAGAGATAATAAAATCTAAATATAGCCAACGTATTGCAAAACCTGGAACTAGCCTCAGCCAACAGCTACCTCTGGTCAATAGCTCGCACTGCCAATAAGCACAGGAACTATCAATTTCTAAGTACCCTTTAGCTTACTTTACTGGTCACCATGCCACTGAACACTCATAATGATTGGGAGAGGTTGGCAACGACAGCAATGAGACAGGAGACATAAATACACATTGAAAAAAGATTATGGAAATTAAAATGAGATACTAGGTAGTGCTGAATCACAGCTGCTACTCCAACCACACTCCACCTTTACACTCACTTCTAACTTTCTCTCGCAGAGGCCATTCTTTTCAAGCACACTCTGCCCCTCTCTGTGTCAGAGTCTGACCTGATTTCCTTGCACTTTTTTCCTGGTTGATCAAATAAGGTCAGTCTTAAAAAACAAGACCCCCTGGTTTCTCTCTGCAAATTCCCACAGCCAAGTTCTTTTTAATTCACCACAAGTTCCTGTTGCTGCTGTGAACGCCAAGCAGGAAAGAGTGTGAGCTGACACAGTAAATCACCCACAAAACAAGAAAGAACGATGGAAGATGTAAAAAATCTGGAATTTTTAGTGCAACTGTCCATGCTACATAACTAAAATATCATTGGTAGTGTGCTGAATCAAAATGACTGTTCCCATGTTGCCAAAAATTGCTCTAGGTCTGTACACACATATTTAACTGAGAGAAGCAAAAAACTGCTTGGTCATGAAGTGTGAGGCACTTTTTAAAAATAAATTTATACAGCAGTGTGACTCAAATTTACATCCATAAACACAAGGGTGTGCTAAATGTGGGCATAGATGGCTACAACAGTATATTTTGACCTAACACAAAGTTAAAAAGTTATAGACATTTTCCAAGGCCTTCAAACAAACACACCGAATAACAAGCACATTTTACTATCAGCTTTTGCCACTGTTATTCAGTAAGTAATTCATTCAGTAAATCAGAAAACACATACTGGCTAATTTCAATTTTTCTGGAATCTTATTTGAAAAATTGAGTTATTCAAGTGATGGAAGTTAATCTGAATTTTCCATCACTTGAACATTCTAATACTTGGCATTTTTAATTAAAACTGTAATGCCATCATATTACTCAGTTTGTTTTGTCACTCTTCACTGATCTATTCAAAACATAGTACAGCCAGGAAAAAAAAGAACTTAAGCTCACAATTTGCAGTTGGTATGAAAAATGTCTGTGTTGCACAAATCACATGATGCATGGACATAATTAGAGGAAAAAATTCATGCAGGAGACAACATATTGTCATCAAATAACATCACTTCCTGGAGATCCTCCTTCTTGTACATTCCAGTGGTCATATGAATCAGCATAACTTCTTTGATGGCAGACGTTCTGACTTGCCAAACATAGGAGTATTTAACTAAACTAATAAGGTGTGGGAGTTTCATCCCTAGTTTCCTGGTATAATGCATGCCAGTACACTTGCAAGGAATTGGCAACATGATTACATATATGGGTAGATAAAAGATAAATGTAACAATGCAGCTCTCTCTCTTCAGTAATCGCAGACAATGTTGCAAGTTGATGAGAAGCAGTGCTTTCTGACAATACTGGACGCTGTATCTATGTGATGAAGTGTTTTGATTTTTCAGGTATTTCATTAATCAAATGAGCCAGAAACAAATCAGTTTTACCTATGAATCATATCTTTCTTTAATTACCACAATTTTTACAATGAACAATATGCATATATATATATATATATATTGTTGATAAAAATTTACATACACTGTGGCAGAAGATAACGCTGACCCCTATTCATAACTACGAGTTCACTAGTACACTTAAACAGCACATGGCCATCCTAATTGTTATAATGTCTGTTTTTAATGTCAGTGATTCACTCTGGAGCAGCGCACTGGCAATCCAGAACTATAATTTATCATGATCACATGAGGAGGACGGGGAGAAGATGACAGGCTTTCATACATGTCTTTATCGTCTGTCCTCGCCTTTCACCAACGGCGGAGCTATCCCGTAAATATGAGAGCAGAGATGGGACAGGTAATGTAAATAAAAGGTTGTTGGTCCTGGTTACAATTAGGTGATAGTGAAAGACACACTAACATGCTCAGGTATTCAGTGCTTCGCTTATTTAGGTGTATCTAGAACAGAGAATATCGGGCTAATACAAATAAATTATGCTTTTTTGTCATCATTGTTCTCTGAGGAGTTTATTGAGCTGTAATGACCTTTGTAACCTAACAGTTAATATTTGGCTCTTTAAAAAACAATCTACATGATAGAGGTAGATCTGGTCTTTCAGTATGAAACTCTTCATGGCCACATAGAGTTTACTAATAATCGACAGGTGTGTTTAATTGATATGTATATTCGGTCTATTACTCAACATGCATAACACCACCTGAAAAAACAGAGGGCACGCACATTTGATTGTACTGTTCCAGATGTGATTTCACTATTACTACACAGAAACCATGATATATTAAAGATAAAACTGACTAGTATAAATATTTTTGCCACATGAAATGAACTTCAAATGTTCCCTTAGTGATTGAAAAAAGAAAACTCACAGGAAAGTCTTCTTTGACTGTGATAATAAAGTTTCATTAATAACCTTCTTTTTTTTTGTACACAGAAGATAATACAGTTGTAAACAGACAAATTCTGGCCCCTTCACTTTATTAACAACAATTGTTTGGGTTTTTCATCAAGGTTTTATAATTACTTTTACACTTTTTGTTCTTCTGACCTGAATATGAAAATAACAAGGGTCTTTTGGTGAGATGCCAATGCCAGACACTAAATCTTGTGAGGAGAATTCAAGTGTTCTGTAATTCAATTATAACTTTTTTATTCAAGATTCCCTCACAAAAAGTTGTAACAGTGGGTATTAAAAATAAAGCAAAATACATACAGACTTTTATAAGGCACCATGAGGGTATCATTTATAAGTTAGTTAAAGTGACATGTATCAAGTGATAAGAAAACAATGTAGCCCAACATTTAGAGCTTAAATCACTCTACATTCACTTATCATACAAGAGTAAAACTATCTGTTCAATTAATAATACATTCGTTTATACCCTGTAAGATAGAATTTAAACATAAAGCTTGCATAAAGCTTCTGGATAACCAGAACAAATAGATAACTAGGCTGTTGCATCAGTTTACCGAATTATACCGGCAATGTTAACTCACAATCTATCTCAAGTAAACTAAAGGAATCCTCCATTGCGAATGTAAACTTGTTATACTTGTGTGAATTAACATGTCTTCAATGAGCAGGTTTGAGGCAGTCAGATCAGACTGTCAGGTGTTGCTCAACCCATGCTGTCTAGTTACCCTGCTAGCTAACTAACGGCAGAGGGCAACTGTACTTTTCTCATTTTCTGCTCCTAAATGTCACCTCTTGATAGCACATCATGCTTATAAAACAGGCACCGTCTCGAAAGATCGGTTCAGCCAACAACAACGAGGCCACTGTCTTTACGGTGCCATCTTGAAGAGCTCACACTTAGCTAAAGTCTTTAGCATGTTAGCACTGATGGGGGTAGGACGGACACTAGCTGCGTCTCTTACCGGGACGACATGAACCTCCGCTGCTGAACACCGCCGGGTACTCCGCAGGCTCGGCATTGTAACCGCGACCTGTTCACTTCAAACACGCTGCTGCTGTCAAATATACTCAGTATTCTCTGTGTGTTTTTCTTATTATATTTACTGACAGTGCCCAACAGACCTCGGCGTAACGCACAGGCCGCCATCTTTTCAGCCCTGGCACGCTTACACGCACGCGTTCAAGCCTTCAAGCACATCCACGCATTTACAGGGAACTAACGCTGCTTTCAGGGATCGACTGAAGAATCGTATGTGTGAGAACTAAATAGATCTTGCTTTGTTTGTCACAACGTCAGTAAATAACTGCAAAATAAGTTGTAATTAGAACGTTGTGAAGTTTCATCTTGCTTTAATTGGTTTTATCTTGTAGTGAACAGTGAAGTTTGTTGTCTCTAAGGTGGTTCAAAATAGCCAGATGTGATTATGATTTAGAGATAAGAAGGACAACACGCGCTCTGCGGTTAAAAATCATATTTGCATTGGTAATATGAGATAAGTGAATATATATTTTGGGTTAGCTAACTCTAACCCATGAAGACTTTATGTTTTGAAATTTTAGTGTTATTTCCTGTGAAAAAAATTATTGAACATCTAGCTGGTTAAAATTTCCTACTCTCAGGTCTAGGATCCTATGAGGAACCCTTGAAGATACTAGAGGATCTACAGTATAAAACAGCAAGTCAAATTTGACTGAAATAAAATTATGTGAAATAAAAAACGTGTCTGATAATAGTAAACATTCAAGTTTACAATAATTCGACACACCTCAAATGCTCAATTTCGCACACTTGGTCATGTGAGCGGTTACGTCAGCGTGTCACAAGGCAAACAACATGGCTGCTTACTTGGTTGTATATCCGTAGCTGTTGTAGCTGTCAAATACAGAACTGTATGTATGTGTAATAATACTAAAAAGAGTTAAAGACAGGTTTTGTCCTTATCTTGATAGCTTTTGTAACTGTCATCTCTTGCTGCATTGAGGACACGCTCAACAAAGGGCGTATTTATCAAGCTGCATCGCATAAAGTCAGGAATTGAAGGAATAAGTAATAAGTAATTAAAATCATGGCCTCAGCATTTGTCGTGGGGAATAAATTCAGATACAAGGTAGCAAAGTTATTAGAAAAGAGCGACTCATCTTTGCCCCAAGTTTTGAGAGAGGAACTGGAGGTGGCTCTCGAAGAAAAAGAACCATCAATCCTGTCCTTCAGTACAGCAAGACAACTCAAGAAATACCTTCAGGACAAAGGTAAAACCCTTTAATATATGTAGACCATGTATATAGAAGAGGGTTGTCTAAATGAGTGAAGGTAGGCGTTTTTTTTTGGAGAAAGCTTTATTTTACCAAGCTAAAAACATAACAACTCAAAACCACACTTCCCAATATTTTATGCAGCGACATTTGCAGTTGAACAGTTCATTGGTAATATGTTTCTGGTTAAAAAAACGATACTAAACTCTGACAGTGAACAAGGAAGCATTAGGAAGTTTTCGCTGTTCATCTCACCTGAGTTGACAGCAGCTGATTTACACAGATTGTGATTTAAGCTTCAACAAGTCCCAATTCATTATTTCATATCCCAGGGTATAATCTTATATAATTATGCATTATTTAAGACCTACAACTTTAACATGGGGGACAGAGTACTGTTACAGGCCATGCTAAAGAATGGCAGTTAGAATTCTGAACTTGTGTTTTGCAATAAAAAATACATACACAAAGTCATACCAAAAGTATGTAAAGTTGAAATAACGTGATGTTTTCTTATGGCTCCAGGACATCCTTTCTACCTGCATGAAGTGTTGGAAGATAGCTCACTGCACCTGCCTGAAGTTGTGAAGCCCCCCAGAGTAAGTGAAACCATGGACATGCAAAGCATGTCATATTAAATTATTATTATAATTGGTCTAATGGGGGACAAGCTGCTAACATACTAAAAACAGCATTAATCATTTATGGAATAAAAGCTACCCAGGGACTTGGAATTTGATGTCTGAACATGTTTTCTACAATTTATTATTATATCTATCAGAAATTTGAATGCAGTATTATCCTTTCCAGTGGAAATGCTAAGAAGTTAAAGGACCATGTAAAGTTTTGTTTTGTTTTTTTTTTGAGGAGAGGGGGTGTGTGGTCTATTGGCAGACACTGAATATTATGTTCATACTATATTTCCCTTGTTAAAAACTGGTTGTCTAAAATCAACCAGTAACAGCCAGGGGGCCAAAAACAAATAAGTGCAAGGGTGTGGACATTATGGAGGGATAAACTCTCAGTGGCTGTCATATTTTGTGCATGCCAACTAAGCAGAATATTTATTTCCATCATTGTAATTAACAGAGTCAATGGTTGTAATCATGCTTGGGTTTCATGGTACAAATCGGGCAGTGACAGGGGTTTTTCCACTAGCTGCATGACCTATTGCACTGCTGTCTTTCTGCAGTTGCCCACAGCAAACACCAAGCTTCTTCAAACATGCCTAAAAAAGAGAAGGGAAAGGGGTATTGAGTTTGCTGCAGTCTGCATTGTGCACACTAGATGCCATTAAATCCTACCCAGTGGTTCTTGATTATGAAACTAATTTTAGTGTTGAGTTCTTGATGAAGAAGCTTCAGCTTTACACCACTAAATTTTAACTGTAACTTCTTATTTCAGAACCCTGAGCTAGTGGCACGTCTTGAGAAGATCAAAGCCAAACTAGCCAATGAGGAATACAACAGAATCACACGCAATGTCAACACTCAGGTATATTTTTCTGTATTCCAACATTTAATATACTACTAAACTATTACATACCATCAATTTTTTCTTCTTGGTATATAGGTCAAGATGTTATTCATGCAAAGAAAGTGCATTATAAAAATATGACTACTGATAAACAGATAATGGTATAAAACTAACTGCAGCCTACAAAGTCACAAAATTTTTATTTATAAAATTATTTATATGTCCTAAATATCTCTCTTTGTTTTCAGGAAATCAGCCGCAGTGGAACATTAGCAGACTTCGGGATGCAAGGTTGGTACACATGTACAGTTTAATATCTTATTACAGTTTCAAAGTTTATTGTATTAATACAATTTCAGCATACCAAGGCTGATTTTCATATAAATATATGCACTGAAAATAAACTTCTTTTAAATATGTCTTCTCTCCTCTCTTTCTACAGTGCGATCAGTCAAAGCAGTGGTGGTGACCGTCTTCAACTTCCTGGTCACAGTGGTGGCTGCTTTTGCTTGCTCATATATGGGAAGTCAGTATCTGTTCACTGACACAGCAGCGGTAAGAACATTTGATTATTCATGTATGCTATATGTTTAGCTGCATGCAGTGCATCTGGTTCCATAGCCTTTTAACTCCTTGTAAGATGTGTTACATTTGATTCTAGAAGACACTGTCAGTGAGGTTTTCAAATCTGCTACATGATTGTTAAGAGGATTGTATTAAACTCAAAAAGTTTTCTTTTTTTAAGTTGTGTTTAAGTTTGTGTCCTGTTAAAGGTTACCTATCTTAGTTTCTTACACTTTCTTTTCAGCGAGTCATATCAGCTGTGATCGCTGCATCTGTAGTTGGGCTTGCTGAACTGTACGTCCTAGTCCGGACCATGGAGGGGGAACTAGGGGAACCATAGACGCAAAACCAGCGAACTGTAGCAGCCCTCAAAGCAGAACAATGGCAACCTCAAGCCTGCTGATTCAAAGCAGATATTTTGTTTAGCCATGGAACTTTTTTGCTTTTTATTTGACAGGAAAATTGTAAATGATGTAATTTTTCAGCAGGGTTTAGGGTTACTAAGATTTAAGACCTGGTGAAAGTAGTAAAACCTAAACAGAACCCTAACAAGAAAAAAAATGTGTGAAAATGAAATCTGTTGACTGTCAAATATGACTGCTTTATCTGACATTCCACCAGCACAGGAATCAAAATATGAGGGACATTTCTTATTTATTTAAAGCTGTTTTGTATTTCATATTTTTCAGACATCTGCAACCCTGTCTGTCCTCTTTTATGTTGGCACTACCAACATTAAAAAAATGTTCATGTACTCAGATGTTATCATATTTTTGTGGTGAATAAAGTTAAATAATCCTTCAGTTTGTGTTACCTTCCCTATTAAGTACATTTTCTTTGTCTGTACTTTCTTATTTGTTCAGGACAATGCTATGGAGAGAGCACAGTTGTAATAAAACTGATCTTGAAATTTTTTCTATCAAGTATTACTTCACTGCTCTTTGTTTGTGAGCTTAAACACATAGGGCTCTAATTTCGTGGCGCAGCGCAGGTGGCGCAGGGTGGCGGACCCCGCGCAGTGGTAATTTCGTCC
>JAQMCX010000053.1:1858117-1870012 GCA_029814765.1 Acanthurus leucopareius | reverse complement strand
CAGAATATCGCCGGTGGAAGGGACGGAGGCGTGGGTGCGCCGGACTGCGCCGTGCACGAAAATTGCAAAATGCGCTGACCACACCCCGTTGGCGCGGTGTAGGCGCGGCGCAGGGCAGTTGCGCCTCGCCTGCGCCTGGTCTACGAAATTAGAGCCCATAGAATGGCCCATAATCATAGTTGTATGTGTAAATAGATGAATAATTTTATATTTCCTTATGTCAACAACTTGAAAAAAAATCTGCTAAAAACAAAAACTAAAGAGTTAAATGAGTATTTTTTAATTGATTTCCTGAAACAACAGGGCACTGGAGTTTTTAGTGGTGGGTTGTCTTTAAATTCGATTCAGACCTCAAAGGTTTTTATTACAGGAGGAGGGAAGCCTAATTCAATACGGAACGTTGTATTTTAGAGGGCATATTATTTTCTAAGGGAGTCTAGAATATAGTCAAGTAGAATATCTAGTTCCTATTCCATGGTACAACATTTTATAAGACAGTGTTCTGCAGTTAAATTGTCTATTTTTGAATGTAATGTATTTTAGGAGACATGCAGTTTTACAATGGAGGAATCTAGATACTAATGGATGATTGTGTTCTAGAATAAAAAAAAAATAGAATGTTCCTAAATAGAGTTTTTTATTCGGAATGAAGTGTTGTATTCTAAAGAGGTGTAATTCTCTAATAGATTGTTGTATTCTAGAATATAGAAATAGAGCAGCACATCTAGGTCTAATTCTAAAATAGAATGTTTTGCAATGAAATGTCATAACTTAAAATTGAAGCTTTAATTCTAGGAAGAATGTTGAATTTCTAATTCCAACTTCCAGTTTTTCAAAATACAACTCATACTAAAAATACTGAAATAAAACTGAATATTAAGCTCCCATGTCATATCACTTAAGTGGTCCATAAATGTTTAGTGTAACACCACTATCACACCAAAATATTCATTTGTCCATTGTCCACCTTACACAAAAAACTTAGCCTTCAGCCGCTTGGCTGTGCCAATTTGAAAATTATGGCTAACATGCTGAACTATGATCATACCTGTTAAGCATCAGCATAATAGTGCTGGTATTGTGAGTATATATGTGCTAATATATGATTTATTATAATATATTATGTGAGCATGTAGTGGTATTTTACTTTAGTGAAATACTACTACATGCTAGTATTAGTAGTATACATGCTAGTATTCATATTTCACAAGTACCTCAGTATATAGACTCTTGTTATCAGGCAACAGTGGAGCTCAGTGGCAAAGATGAATAAGATGTTTTGGTTTTGGATGCACAGACAATACTTTTTGTAGACTATTTTCATTGTTTTGAATTTAACAAATCTAGAATATATCCTTTTAGCTATGATTTGAAAAAGTTTTGCATCACAACTCTTTCTATTAGTAGTTTGACTAAAGCTACTAAAGGTAGTCATCATTCTTACCTGAGCAAACATATAATGCTGAAAGCCTTTCAAAAAGCTAGTAGGTGGACCATGAGTTATTTTTCAAGTTGTTTTATTTGTTTCTGCAGTTGCCCTTGTTTTGACTTTTCTACACAACCTGCCAGCTGTGGCACCAGTCTGTGCTCACTGGTCTGATTTGATTTATTTTATCCTTTCCACCAGACAGATGTGGTAATAATTGTCTTTTGATCTGTGTTTACTGTATCTATTTTGAAGTGAATAAAAGAGCCCAGCAACACATTCAAAAACAAATGATTACTGCACCCCTGAGGTACAACAGCTGTATGAAAAGAATTATTATCCTCAGGACAATAACACGTGTATCTTATAACAAAACATTTTCAGCATGAGAGAGGATCATATTTTCCTGATCCCTTCTCCAGATATGAGTTCATATTTTTGTAAACTATCCTATCCTCTTCTTATTAAGTCCTGTCATATCACTGGAAAGATTAAAAGATGTAACTGCATCTGGAATACAAAAAAGTATCTCTAAGATCTGAGATTTGACACCCGGATTAAAGGTTTATTGAAAGATTATTTTGTATTAAAGATTATTATGATATGCAGAGATTCGTGTCCAGTCCTTGACGAAGAGTGTGCACTGCTGTCCGTCATGTTTGCCTCTGTATTATACCTCTCATGTAATATTTCAAAACTTAAATCCAGGCAGAATTACAGAGCCTGTAAGCTGATAGACCCTGAGCTCTTGCTTTAATTTAGCTCTTATTTTTCATTTTTTCCTTCCCTCTGTCCATCTAACCCTCCTGATACTTACAGTACAGACAGATATGAAAAAAAAATATTTTGACTTAGAAAATAATTATTCCTGTCATGGTATCTTAGAACAAGACATCATTTTAATCAGGATGTTTGAAAAGATAATACTCATGGGGTCGCTGCATTAAACATGCCATGTTTCAGCTTACAGCACAAAAAAAGGAACTGGCATCTATGAGAAGAGTCCACGTCAAGTACTGTACATGAGTCCACTGTGAAAACCAGCTGCTAGGTTACTGAGTTTATGAATAACTTGACAAATATTCCATCAGTCCTTTGTTCAGGCAGAAAACATCAAAATGAGACTAGACATGACTTTCACCCCTTCCACTCTATTTTACAGTTGCCTTGGCTCAGGTTTTTAGTTTGCCAAACTATCAATACAGAATGTTGTGGCTACAAAATCTCACATAAATCAGCACATCAATTAAATTTGGGACTGCATGCAATACATCTATCAGGGCATTGCAAAATAATATGTTCATTGCTGACTTTGAGTCATTGTTGTATTTTCAGTAAACAAACAAAAGCCCAAATAGCCATTACATAAAATGTTCTATTTCAACAAAAGTCAGGATTTAAAAATAATATATTAAGTAAAAGTAACAAAAACTTCAATTTAATTGATTCAGTGTTTTATATTGCTAAACATTATAATGGATAGTAAAATCTAGTGATTTTTACATTTATAGAGGACAAAAATAACTGTTGTACTTCATTGCATCAGTTTATTGACTCTGTTTTGTATTGACCAAAGTTTATATTAGTATGTAACATTCCAAGTTTTAGATATTTACATCACCTATGAGTCTAATGATCTCAACTATAGAGTAAACTACTGTAATGCTGGAAATAATAAAACTACCATTTACACAACTGACATTAAAAATCAGTGCGGCATTTAAATCCAAAGCAAAGTGTAAGGAGTCTGTATTCTTAAGACTGAGTGTGTGATTTTGTTTTTACAATTTGCATCCAAAGTTTTGCACATTAAAACTCTGCTGTGACAAACTGAGCCAAAGCACCTGTACAATATTGTGAACAGAGCCAAGATGAAACCAATTCCTTACACATTTAACACAATATTGTAACATACTCAAAACACAGAAAAGATAAACAAGAACTTTAAAACAACTCAATAGTATGTAGAGGTTTTTACGAAGGATCAGCTCTGGTATCGCAAAGGTCAGATTTTGAGTCAGGTGTTGTGAAAGCAAATACACACAGAAATAAAAGCCCCAGTATGAGAAGTTCCCACTGATCTTGCTCTACATTTAAACAGATTAGATCAGAATTCCAGAAAGTTGGTGACAATAGCAGCGTTGTATATCAGGTCTGAGATGTAGCCCATGGAGGTCTGTGGTCCCATTTGTGGGTGGTGATGGTGGTGGTGTGGGTGGTGATGGTGGTGTCCTTGGCCTTGAGCTACCTCCCAGTACATCGACTGAGGGTGGGAAGGGACTACCTGGTCTACAGAGGTGTGACCTGCAACACTGCCCCCATACACAGCCTGATGGCCCCCAGATGGAGCCATGGTCTGGGGTTTGAAGTTCCTGAAGGTCTGATAGGAGCGGGTGGATGTCGAGTGCTGATGCTGCCTCGTGATGGGCTGATGGAAAGAACAGGGAAGGAAACTGGGGAGTGCTGTACCCAGGTGCTGCCGCTGGTGGTGCTGCTCCTCTTCCCAGAGACGAGACTCTGGAGGTTTTGAGGAGCCTAGTGGAATCTGCTGCTGCTGAAGAGATGAGGAAGATGGTGGTGATGACACAGGGTTGCTGTAGATTTGGATCCAGTCAGAATACATTTGTGAGACATTCTCACAGGAGTGGTTCTGCTCTGGCCTGAAGATGTCTGCCAGAGTGGTTGAGGCAAGAAAAGCAGGGGTAACAGGACCAGGGGAGGGGTCAATAACAGCTCTGCCTCCCAGGACGGGCTTGGGGGACTTTGGGAGCCTCCCAGTCTTGATACTTCTGGCTCTTCTGTTTTGGAACCAGACCTGGGGAAAATGGTTGAAATTAGGAGTGTTACAGAAATAATTTGTATTTTGCATAACTGTTAAATTTAAAAATGAAATAGTAATATTATGTTAATAGTAGGCTTACAGATGATTAAAATAATAGGCTACTGTGTAAATAATACAGCACTTCTTTCTGCTTTACTGCTGTACCGCACCTGAATGCTGATTACCACCCGCAGAAAAAAAACATCAGAAAAAGGTGAAATGGTTTCGTATGTTTTTCTTCACCTTGTCACACTCATATTTTGAGTGTAGTTAATTTGCTAAGAAAGAGAAAAAGGCTACAATAAACAAAATAAAGATGCATTTGAGTGACTGCGTTATTATTATTTCTCTATTTATCCCAAGTGAGTATATTATTATAAATTCCTCAGGTCACGATAATCCTGTAGGCTATCGAAAATCTGATATTGTGTGTATGTGCCCTTTTAATTTTGGGCTGTACTCGAGGAGAAATGTTTCCTTCAAGACGAACACACACAACCACTTCACCCAAAATATTTGGAAATATACTATCTGACAGACAGTGATGTGACTTGGGAGTAGCGTAACAACAGAAAACGGAACCTGCTGCTCTATGCGGGCAATATATATATATATATATATATATATTATATTATATTGTTTTTGTTTTTGTTTTTAATTGATATATATATATATATATATATAAAAGCTCAAGCCTTCACGCACTCCTCGTAACAAATCTCTGTGGGGTCATCGCAAAAACATTCTGCAACAACAAATTGCTAAATGGAAAAGACTCACTAATATAATCTGAGTCTGACTAAGTCTGACATCTAAAACTTAGCAAAACTGACAGCAAACGTCAGATGTCAGATCTTCTCTATGACTTTGTTTGTTTAGGGAGTGTGGGGGAGAGTTTTATTTATTTTAATTTTTAATTTTTAAAAAGCCTTTATTTATTTAATTTTGAAGATTAAATTTACCTGTATCTTGCTCTCTGGCAGATGTGTGTGTGCAGCCAGCCTCTCCCTCAGGGTGATGTCCGGGTATGGGGTCACAGCGAAGGCCTGCTCCAGCTCAGACAGCTGGGCTCGGCTGAAGATGGTCCTCTTCCTTTTCCTCTGGCCCTCCATGAAGCCGGTGCCTCGGTCCGGCTCCAGGGAGCACACCGCGCTCTCAGCCCGGGCATCTTCGGTGAAATTACAAAAGGACATGAAACAAGCAATAATAGCATAAACACACATGTAAATAGCCTTACAAAAAAAATGTCAAGGAGGCAGATAAAATAGAATAATATGGTTTGGGTAGGGCAAAAAACATCAACTAAATAATAGTGAAGTGGGCTAGAACCCAATATGTTGTGCTTGTTTTGGTCATTAAAATAAAATTACACGCTAAGCCTGCAGGCAAAAACTACATTCGACCATGAAAATTAATAAGAGAGTTGCATTGTTCTTAAGTTTTTGTTTTTAATTGAAATTTGGTACATTTTTGTTAATGTAATGTTTAGGAAGTTATGTTTGATTGTCATATTGACTTTTTTGTTCGTTATAGCTTTTTTCAGTTATTATTCTGGCGGTCAAATCTTTGCTGTGATTTTGTGACTATCTTCTTTTTCTTTTAAAAATATCATATTGGCATCATTATCATATTGTCATATTTGCTTACAGAAAAATATTTAAACGAAAAAGAATTTGATGCTAGTTTGTTCGCATCCTATCTAGTGATTCATTTTAATTCTAAATCGATTATCTAGAGGAAACCATGTAATTTACAACATTTTGCCCAAGTAATAGGCTTTGTGTAAATAATACTAGACCTACCTTTGCATTGATCCTGCTCTCCAAATAAGGTTTTATAATCCATCATGTCTTTCTGAGGATTTGGCTTAAGTAAAGAGAAGTCTGAGTCCATGAACAGAGCCATGACTCCACAAAGACACACACAGACACACACTCAGACACACACAAACAGGGCTCGGCCTCCAGGGGCTGCTGACAGCTGAGGAGGAGTGTGCTCTTCTTATACACAGATCAGATGAGACACCCACCACTCACCATCCACCAAATCCAGGTGTTATTCACCTCTGTTTGTAATCCCCAGATTTGTTTTCCTGCTGCATTACATTACATTATCTTCATCTGGTCAGCCTGTCTTTGAAATGTTTTGGATATATTGCTTTATGCTACATAAATACACACAAACATATAATATTATTGTATTAGTTATGTTTTCCTGTATGTATTGGCAGGTCTTACTTCTAACCTTTTATAAAAATATGCCTAATTTAATTTGAGAGATGTTTTGGATAAAATCAACTTTATTGAGCCAAATGCTCAAATGACCTACTTTAATTACAGATGTAATGATTCGAAAAAATTTTATTAAATATTTCTTTATGACTCTGTCTCTCAGACACACCAAACATTTGTAGCCTATTACTTTTAGATGTATTGTTACTTTTAGACAAGAGTTTCAAAGAAAATCAAATTTTAATTTACTTAAGTCATACTATGCTTTTGTTTCACTGAACAACTAAGAGATGTGACACAATGTTTCCTATTTGACTCTAAATTTAATCCGGCAACAAAGAAAATAGCATGTTTGAAGGCTACATGTGTGAAAAGGAACACATAAATGGCTCAAGAGAACAAGAAAAAGAGTAAACAGTTAAGGCGGTGTAAGAATAAGCAAAGGGAACATCTATTAAGGGTTGCATTTTACTTGAAGATATAATAAAACATCAGTTTATCTCTTCTTTGGCAAGTTCCTGTCCCCTGCATGATGTCACATGTTCATATTCTTCTCTATGTCACACACTGACCTCTTTGTTTAAAGCCTGCTGTTCATAAGTGCTTAGATCACGAGAGACAGACTAGTCAGACTGGTAAGACGGGATGATTTGTATTTATATTATTTATCTGTGCTGTAGCTGAACTAAATGCCAGCACCGAATGTCACAAAATCACTCATATGGTGATGGAGTCTGCTACAGTGAACTTATTAAAGTCACTGCCTGCTGGTTTGAGTTAAGTAGCAATCGACTGACTCCATGTGTAGCAGTTGTTTTCTCTTACATGCATTCACTGTAGTTATTGAAATGATCATATACTATTACATTTCTGTAGGGCATTACCACTATTTACAGAGAGCCAATAATTTTAAACTATGGTCCTGTAAGTTGTAGTTCTAAAATTATGTTTTTACTTATTTTTTTATCTCTTTGAAATAATTTTTTTTTTAAACTTTCACAAATAAGGAAACATTCCAATTTGACAAAAAAGTAAAAAAAAAATCTAATTATGAAGAAAATATAATGAAAATCAGTAGACAGAATTCTGAAACATTATTTTAAGCAAAGTTGGATCAACAAGCAACACCTCTTACCCAAGGGTAAGAAGTTATATGTGAGGACAAGTCAGTGCAATCAAGTTTAGCAACCAAATCATAATATTTGGGATCTAAATTATACTTTTCTTCAAAAAGTAGATGTAATCAAACAGTAGGACTGTGATGTCAGTCTAAATTTGTCGGTAAAATCTTTTTTTCCTTTATTTCTTCACTTATGGTCTTCTATTTTATTTACCCAGTTGTTTAAAATGTTACTATACAATTTATTTTATTGTATAAACCTTCGCCTCTCAGTAAAGCAGTAAAGTAAGAAGTGTCTCTTTATCCCCAGTAATGAACAATGTCCAAGTTAAGGTTTTCAAGCAGTACAATTTATTGTTTTTATTTTCCACATCTCAAAATCATTTCAATAACACAATATTGCAGCATATGTGGATGTAAATATCAGTCAGCAAGTCAGTTGCATTTAACAAACACACAGTATTCTATTTTCCATTGTATTCTGTTGTACTTTTGCCTCACAGTGTGCTTTGCCTCAACACACACTGTCGCCTACAGTTTAGTAACTCAGTAACATTACTCTTAATTGGTGCAACATCAAAGGTTAACATGGACACTAACCGTCAAACAGGTGTGATGATAACAAAGATTCATACAACACAGCAACAGTTGCACTCTTGTCCAGTACATCACATCTACACACACACACACACACTCGCTCACATACACCCACACTCAAATAAAAACTACTGTTTTTAAGAAAAACTCAACAACTGTGTGTAAATGTATCTTCTTCATTGCAATTAACATACACAGTTTCTCATGAATCACTTTCCACGCTGTATCTGTGGGTTGAGGTGGGAGCCTCAGAGAAGAATGGTCACTAATCCACCATTAGGGGGCAGTATAGTCTTTTCAAAGTGCTCCCATGCAAGCTCTGGATTTCTACTCAGCTCCAAGTGGAGTACATATGAAGAAGGGGTTGAAAGAGGACAAGTCTAAAAGCAGAACTGTGCAACAGATCAGATCCTCTTCTTCTGAGCCTCACTCAAACTTGCGCAGATGGTTGTAGAGGGACTGGACGTAGGTAAAGACACACATGGGGTCTGGTTTACGGCCCATGATCATCATATCCTCCACCTCAATCAGTCGGTCACAGCCTGCCTTCATTCTGAAGACACAGACAGAGAGACACAAGTTAGGGGGAAGCTTGTATGCAGAAAGTTAGGCAGATATGACAGATATTTTTGTGTAAGCTGAATGGTTAAAGGTGTCTTTAGTCTAATAATTGTTCTTCAAAATGTTGGGAAACAGCTAAAATCACATTTTCAGAAATTCAGGGTCACATTTTTAAATACTTTTTTTTGTGAAACCAGACATCCAACACTTTTAACTCTTATAATTATAACCCTATAGAAGCTGAAACAAGAGTATGTTCAGTCATGTTACAAAATGGATAACAAAAATGATAAATTTTCTGTTGAAGTTATTAATTTTCTGTTCTGTTCTTGTCATCTGACTGTTTCAGCTCTAAGTGATAAGAGAACTGAAACCCAATAAAAGAATTCTCAAGAAAAAAAAAAAAAAAGAACAGCCATTACCAGCCTGATCCATTAAAAGCCATAATCTGCATCTAATGTGATGTCTTGGATAGCTCATTCACTTTCCCTTTACATTCTAACAAACATGTTTTGAGAGGTCCAAGAACAACAATATGCATACAATAATTCATATATATTTATTATGATGTAAGTCCATGCTGTGTGATCTGTTTAAGAGGTCAAATCTAAAGCTGTCCACATATATATGTAGGACTGATTCTATGACCAAGTAAAGATTGTTTTTCAGTCAGATCAGCTTAATTCTGCAGCAGCAGCATTATCAGGCAAGAAAAACACATTCTTAAATCAAGTGGGGGTCTTAAAGCCTTGACATGCAGTATATGAAGGTCTGTGCTGTCGGCATAGATCTATAGTATGCAGCCTGTGCGTATGCTACAATTTTGCGCTGTGAAAATAATACGCCATGCTGTGTTAAGCCATGGAGTCAGGCATTAGGAATGCACACCGTCCACCAAACATATAAAAGAAAAAGAGGGTGGTCAAACAGACAGGATAGGGAGTAACATCACCACCATATAAAATGTCTGTGTGTTTGGTTCAAGCATGCAAAATAATGACTTCCCTGTGAGCTACAAAACAAAAGCAACAAAGACAACAAAATAAGAAACATTCAGCCACAATAAATTTACGACACACATTGTTGATGCATGTAAGGCCAGTAAATACTTAAAGGTGGATTCAGCAAAACTAAGAAACCACAACTTGCTCTCTGCTAACAACAAGTCTTTTGACTGTTGGATAATCAGACCAATGACTTAAGTTGCTAGAGCAATTTCTTTGTGGCTTTTAAGGAATAGTTTAACAGTTTTGGAAAAATTCCAATTTGCTTTCTCTCTGGTAGTTAAATGCAAACTAAAGATTGATACCTCATGTTAGCGCATTAAGTTTTAAACTTAATGCGCTTTTTAAACTTGTCCTCTTTTCAAAGAATGGACGAAAGGGGGGAACAGGTAGCCTGGTTTTCTCCAAAATTCTAAAAAATCACCCGTATATATAAACCACCTGTTTAATTGTGCACAAACAGATATTTTAAAAATAAAGTCAATTGTTTGTTGCTGTTTTCAGTCTTTATACAAAGCGAGGCCATCCATTGTCCTTGTTACCCCATAAAGTTAGCTAACAGTGCTGTGACCCTGGAGCATTTTACGCTAAGTGAAGACTGTGGGGCTACATTTCTTGTCGGAAACCATTTATATGGTAAGCTAAAAGACTAAAATTGAACAGAACCAACTATTACTAAGCCTTTTTTTGCCAGGTTGGGATAGCCTCTGAAACAACAATGTTAAGTCCAAACATTAGAGCTCCATGCTAACTTTCATAAAACATGCACAAAATTCTAAAAGTCATCATATTCATCATATTGAGAATAAAAAGCTGCCTTGTCTTTATATTCTGATATTAATGTGCTATTTTTACTCACTCTGCAGTTCCAAATGCCAGTTCAAAGTTGTGTTTGCGGTTGGTGGGAGACAGAGAGTTGTAGTCAAACTCAGTTGGGAAGAAGGAATGGACCAGAGCACAGAAAGCCATCCCATCACTCCAACTGGATGAGAAGTTCTGGATGTCAATGTTCTTCAGGGAAACAGAGGAAAAGAGTTTGTGATTATGTGGCAAATGTGAGTGTTTCAGTGAGTGAGTTCCTTAAGGAAAGCAGTGGAGCTGAAAGATTAAGGGAGGTAAAAGAACATGACTTGTGAAACTGACTGACAGCTTGTTGTAGCTTCACACAATCCATCATCTCTCCTCTCACTGTCTAGCCCATAATTATGATGAGAAAAACAGACGTTCATCCATTTTATTTCCACTTTGATCTCATCTCCTGCTTTTGGTCTGTTACATGTTTTTGAAATCATGCCATTTCAAGGCCATCCTTTATTAGTTTGGAGTTTGCTTTGAATGAAATGCGACATGTCAAGTCATCAGAAGAACGTCTTTCTCTCTCGTGTGTTTGCTGCCTTTTAATAACAGTCTTGGCTTTGCCTGGCTTGACTTTAACCAAAGCCACATGGAGCAGCTGGCACAGGCTACTGTGGAGAAAAGGGCACCAGAGTGCAGCAATGTGTCGGTGTCCTCAACCAACTCAAATTATGAACCTGCACCCTTTACTCCCAAAACACACTTCCACACACACACTTTCATACACACACACACACACACACACACACACACACACACACACACATACTTACATACACATGAACAAAAATACACATACACACAATCAAACACACACATTTAGGTTCTAACATTTATGCACAAAGACATTGAATGTCAATGTGTCAATGTGTAAAGCAAGACAATGAATTTAAACCTTACATGTTGCTTAAAGATAGATAGATGTATAATATTCAATGTCACTGACTCCTACAAAGTTCCTAATTACTATGATTCCAACTACCAGAGAAAATCAGGTACTGCCACTTACTTTAAGACATATCTGTTGCAAGTAAATGAAAGTGCCAGGCAATGTGCCTATATAATAAACATAAGGGGCTCTAATTTCGTGGCGCAGCACAGGGTGGCACAGGGTAGTGGAGCGTGGCGCACCCCGTGCAGTGGTAATTTCGTCTGGCGCACCACCTTGCGCGGCCAATTTGGCAATTTGGTAGACCAGGCTGTGCCGAGATGGGTGTGGCGGCGCACCAGGGGGAGGTGTCGACAGATTCAGCTTGGCGCAGTGACAATTTCGTGCCAAA
>JAQMCX010000053.1:1806138-1817680 GCA_029814765.1 Acanthurus leucopareius | reverse complement strand
ATACCAGTTAAGCTCGTATCATTCAGGTGGCCTTTAAAACTGATAAAGAGAAATATGCCACTACAGTTCCTTTTAAATCTACTGTGTTTCATTCAGACTTAATAAAACAGTCAGTTCAGAAGTTCAGCCTAGTTACAAGGACTCCTCAAACACCAGGATAATCATGTTCGCATAACTGTAAAAAAGCCAGTTTGTATGAGGGTCTCCACACTCACCTGAGTTCAGGACGGGCAGCAGCGCACACAGGATAACCAGCAGCACGACTATAAAGATGCCAACCATGAGGGTAAACAACCAACTGCTTGGCTCTGAGAAGTGAAAACAGAAAGCAATCGTCATGTTCTACTCTGTCAAATGTGCTCCTCTGCTGTCTCTGTGTGGTAGATCATGGTACTACAATGCACTTAATGTGAATTGGTGTCCTCCTCTCACCTTCAACAATAAGGATGAAGCTCTTTCTGATTGGCATTCTCAAAGACCGATGGGACACGCTGCATGTAAACTGTTTCCCTGAGTCTTTGAGTGAAGCCTGGAGGTAGAAGAAAGCTGACAGCGAGTAGGTCTTGTCAACATTGTATTTGTGGCTGGACAGCAGAATGTTGGGCAGCTTCTTAGGGAGCGGAGCACCCACTCTCTGGCCTGCTGTTGCCGGGTCTTGCTCCAGCCAAACTATCTCCACGTCCAGAGGGTAGTAGCTCTCTGCCTCACAAACAAACTTCTGATCCGTGCCCTCCAGCACTGAGAGTACGGGTCCAACATTAAGGGAGACACGGGGGGGCTCTGAGGAGAGGAGAGAATAACATGAGCTGTAAACATTCAGGGCAATTTTAGCAGGAGGTTTGTGTTTTGTGTTTGACTTCAGCTGGCTGACTTCAGAGTTTAGTAAAACATTCACAATCTTTATGACCGAGATTACTTTTATTGACTTCCGATCAGACTGAACAGGACTTTACCTTGAGTTCTTGGAAACTATTATGAAAATCATTTTTTGACATTTCAAAGATTCATTGATTAACTAATAAATAGAAAGTATATTTGAGAGATTTTTTGATGGTAAAATCATGGTTAGTAGCAGCCTTACACTGCTTGTTAATGTAAAGAAGCCAAGGAGTGTGGCTAAAAGTGAGTAAAGATTAATTTTGCCTTAGTTTTTTACTGAATATGACTGAACTAAACAAAAAAACTAAAGGGAAGTTTTGCATTTTATGTAATACACTTTTTCTGTCTTGCTTTATGAGTTAGATAAGAAAATATAAGTAATATAATATCAATAATATCATCTAACTTTTAACAGGAAAGCAAAGAGTACTACACAAAATATCCCCTTTTTGATTCAGTTATACACTCAGTAAAAGCTATGACAATTACAAACAATACAGCAAGTGGATGTAGCAGTAGTGCAGCTGTCGTGCCAACAATGTAACTGCTAATACTCAGGCTGTGATTCTCTCATTTTTTAAGGGGGATGGGACACTGTGAGCACCCTCCTGCATCCACACCACCAACGAACACACACACCTGTATACACCTCAAAAAAAGACATTGTTGCATATTCTGCCATTGTTTTTGATGGTATAAACTTAAATTTGAATCTTGTAACTTGAGCAGATGAAAGTGGTGTCATTGGGGTAGGTTAATTTCTTGGGCCAAATTACCTGATTCACACCCAGATTACAGCAAACATCCGTAGTTAAAACTAGATTAAAAGTTGTTTCTCCCCTTAAATGTGTAGCTACAGGAATGGTTTTACATGGGGTGTATTTTCAGCAGTACAGCCGCTACTGAATGACTAAAGGAATGATATAGGGATATTACAAGAATACTACAGGCAACAGTGTGTTTGTATCGTCCTCTCCCTCCTCTGTGATTAAACACTGCTGCTTGTCACTCTGAGCATGAAGAGGACATCACTCTAAAGAGTATATGGTCTACCATGCATTTAAAAAAGTGTGTAATTATAGTGTAGTTCATAAAACTCATCTTTACCTTCAATTTGCAGATTAATGTCCAGGCTGGCAAACAGTGGAATCATTGACAATGAACAAATATATGTTCCCTCACTGCTCATCTTGGTGAAGGGGAGGGTATAGGAGGCATCTCCACCTGCAAGGCTCTTTAGCCCAACACCAGTCCCCTGAGTCTGCCCTGAGAGGCTGCTATGGCTGAAGAGTCTGACCCTCTCTCCACGATGTTGCCGGTGCCACTCCACGGTGAAGTTTGGTCCTTTGTGGTCAACAGCAAACTGGCAGTGGAGCTTCTTTTCAGTGCCAAGGCCTGTTTTCACCAATGGAGTCTGTGTTTTGATGGCCATGACAGCTAACGAAACAGATGTGACAAGACACGCAAAAAGAGAAAGATATATTTCAGTTCTTAGGCATGAACACTAACTGGGATTAAACTGATATATACGGCTAGATTGCCTAATCAATGCAGACAGTGGTAAGTTTCACCTGTTGTGGTAAGTATCTCTCCATCCGCAATAGCAGGCCAGCTGCGGTAGTCTTGCTGGCCCGGAGGGTGTGTGTCAGATGGGTGTCTAAGAAAGCCAGTGGCTATGAACAGGCCCTTGGTGTGTTTGAGGGTGCATTTGTACCAGTAGTTGTACTCCTGGGGCCCCTTAATCTGAACTGGCCAGCGGACATGGATGCCCTCTGTACTGTACCTACGCACCTCACACTCTAACTCATCTGGTTCCACTCCTTTTATGTACTGCCGCAGTTCCAATTTAGAGCCTAAAACAGATTACAATCCATAAGCAGAATACCTTAAAATATGATAATTTTCAGTCTTCACTCCTGTTTAGGCTGCAGGTCTTACCAGTGACTAGGAAAGTAATGGCATTTGGATTAACAGGAGTGTCTCCTTTTTGACCAAACTGCAGCATAGCCTCTCTGTGGATAAGCTGGGTCTCATAGTGACCTTCACTATTCAGAAACACATTTTCATCAGTGAACACACAGGGCAGCCATGATATCTGATGGACACAATGCACACCTAAGAGACACAAATGAAACAGTTTAGTCAGTTAATATAGAATACTATACTGTAGGATAGTATAATGCAGTATAACATAGCATAGCATGGCATGGTACGGAACGAAAATGTAGTTGACAGCGCAATAGAAAAGTGTATAGCATGGTTGCCATGGTGTGATTATTTCATTCATGTATTATGTTTTAATTGAATTGTTGATTCGACATATAAACGCCAAAAAGTGTTGCAAATGAGAAGAAAAAATAGTTTACCTGCAGATAGGTACAAGTAAATAAGTATCTTTAAGATCCGACCCATGACTAGACAGAAATCTCTTCTTGTTGCTCGAGCGGGACACTGAGCTGTTCACAGTTGAAACGAAACACGTAAGTTTACTTTCACTTTCATTTCTAAGAAAAAAAACCCGCTTTGCCTGCCCCTCGCATCACGTGATAGGCAGATTAATTCACTGGCAACACATTTTACATTTGTATTAATATTCACAAAACACATTAACGAAAGATAATATAAATATGCTGCCTAATATTTTAAATTCTACAATAAGCATCATTGTGATATTGTTGTCGAATTACCAATTGTTAGGCAAGTGTTCGGTGTGATGTATGCCACCTTACACATAAAACCAAGAAAGCAAAGACAAAGCACGTATTTCCGACACACTGCTGCTCCAAAAACAATCGTTCTCATCTACGTGGAAACATAATTTAAAGGCAAGCAAACCTGCAGTACTCACCCCATCCTGTGGTGGCGGTGTGAAGACACCTGAACACATGAGAACAGCGGGTCCCTCTTGTGTTTAGAAACGCTGAGTGAGTCCAAACAGCGGAAGCGCTCTATACGAAATCATTAACGTGCTGGAAGCAGCTAAAAGTCGACTGACTTTGTCTGTTTGACAAGCTACGTTTCGGTGTCGTACAGTGCTAGTCATTAAAGTAAATTTGATAGACTCGTTTGACCGACACATTGAGAAACAGCTCATGAATGGGAATTAAAATCTGACTAAAATTAGCTAGCTTACTTGCATTTAGCGACGTCCAGCAGCAATGGCGTTGATGATGAATAAAGGTAACGTTACGTCTTTGCGTTTATATAATTTAGTTCTGAGTAACGTCTTCCTTTCCTTTATTTAAAACAAGTTATGAAACTATATGAACGCATGTAGTTAATGTTAAATTTCATTTGTTTTCATCTTGTTTGTTTACTGACAATATTATATCCTAAAACTCAAACCGAAGCGTTTTTTTCCAAAACTAACTAAAAATCTGTTTTAAGTTTGACAAAACTTACGAAACCACCCCGATTTTAATAGCACTCGATTAATCACTGTTTCATTTATAAGTTCATAATAAAATTTAATAAATTGAAAAAATTACTCAACCAATTCTTAAGTTGAAAAAAAGTCCATATACTCTTATTTCGATCCTTACTTATTCTTTCAAACATTTTGAATGCAAAAAATCCTGCGATTACGGTCACAGAATCAGTTAGTTGGAAGTTTTTTGTTTGCTTTTTTTAAAATTAATAAATTATTGTGCTTTTAAGTAGTTTTAATGTCGGGTCTCTTGTGCTTTCAGAATCAGCCATTCTTCAGGGTGCTTTCCTCCTGGCTGATAAGCTGAGTCTCCCCTCATCACTGTCCTCCCTTCAGAAAGCTGAGTGGAGCAGAGTAGGAAATCCAGTCCTGGAGGCAGTCAGAGAAATCTGCAGACAAGATGATCTTGGTGCACATCCTACCACAACGACTGTCAGCTGGATAAAAAAAGTAGTTTGTGTTGTGTGGCTAAAGCTTTTGTGCAGGGAGTCTGGAGAGGATGTAGACATGGTCTGGAGGGAAAACCCTTTCTTCCCCCTTCTGAATGGCCTCCCTGAGGTCAACCACGTTGTCCTACTGGAACTGGTGAAGTCGATGGTAGCAGCTCAGACTTTTGCCCATTTCCTTTTGTGTTTTCCTGAATCACAGATCTGTACTGAGCTTGAAAGGTTAGTGCAACACGTGAAAAACAGCCCCACTAGCGAGGATGATGTCCGACTTTTCCTAGAGGTGTGGTGGGAACTGTGGAAAGGCAGTGATGAGGAGACAGTCGAAGGAGAGAAAAGCATAGAGGTAATGTTTACCAGACAGTTGGCTCGTCTGTCTTTTAAGTCCTCAACTCAATCCCCTCAGGCTGCCAAGAGGTTGAAGTTAGACCTATCAGATTTTCCAGCATCATCACCAACCACTGATGTTCTGCATATTCTCCTTCATGCACTGAGAGACATAAAAGATCGCATAACTTCAACAGACCTTTGCTTTCAGGCCCTCTCCACTTCTTTCGATGCTCTTTACACAACTTTCCTGATAGACAAAGCAGCTGTTCTTTCACCAAAAGAGAAGATCCACATCCTGTCTAAAGTCATCAGCATCAGAGAACAAAGTGACAAGAAACTGAGTCCTGAACGTATTCGAGAGACTCAAAAAGATCTACGTGCTTCTTACACACTATCCCAGTTTCAACCCAGCAGGATGAAGCTTGGTGAGGCTTTGACAATTGTTACAGAGCTTACCCAGGATTGGCAAAGCAATGGGCGCCTCAAAGCATGTGACAGCACTAATCTTAGCTACTCAGCCTTCAGACTAGAACAAAGTGTCCAAAGAGTTCTGACAGCTCTGCAGAAGGCAGAAGTATCTGAAGCTATGACTGAATTATACTATCAGGAGACCCAGATGAATGTACTGAGAGGTTTGCTGGATTCAGTGGCTCTCCCTGCTATGGAGAGCACCCCAGAGGTAAAAGCGAAGGTCACTGCAACCATCATCAGTCACCATCTGGATGACTATCAGAAGTTTGCCGTGTTGTTTGCCAGTGAGAAGAGTTGGGCTGCCTGTGATGAGCACTGGATGGAATGTCTGGAAAAGAACCAAGCAGTCTTCCAGCAGTGTGACACACTGATCACACTGACGTCCACCTTAATGAGTAAACTCCACAATGAGAGCACAAATGTGAGCCAGTGCAGGAAGCTCATGAAAGTGATTGCAGACATTTTCTCTGCACTTTCCTTAAAAGACAAGAACAAAGTTCTGGCTGCCATGTTGAGACTGTCCAGCAGGGGTTTTTTGGGGGGCTCTATCCCCTCTGCTGTGATTGACGGGTTTGAACAGGAACTCAACATGGCCTTCAACTGCATCATCCTAGGAGGAGGTGGAGCATCGACAACCATGTTGCAGGGCAATCTGAACACAACAATCTCTTTAGTGGCCAGAGTTGCATTTCAGAACCCAGAAGCCACTCTGATGTCTTGTTGCCAGTCAGCTATTTTTAATAAAGGTGCTTTTTCTCTTATGGCTAAGATCCTGCAGGAGCTGCCTGGACTCAGAGGACTAAAAAGAAAAGATGAAGCTCAAAGTGATGGAGAAGAAAGAAAAAAGGATGAAGGAAAGGTTGCACAGAGTGGTAGCAGTCTTATTTGCAGGTGTCTACAGGAGATTATCAAGACCAAAGCATTGTCAGCCAATGAAAAAGAGCAGTTCCTCAAGTTTATGGACCTGCTGATGATGCCTGTCATGAAAGCTGAGGGAGAAGAAAGAAGGCAAAGCTTTCTGCAACCTCAGGAGGTCGTAAACATCTTTGTGCTGCCTAACCTCTCTACCATGGGTGAGTGCAAAAGATGCAAATGCAAGTGTATCTCTCTCCAGCCTAAATATCAACTTTACTAATCAAGTACTAGCATTGGTTTAAGAAAATAATCTTAACTCAAGGTCCACTGACTAGCTTTTTCTGGACCTTTCTGTGCATCATGCATCTCCAGGTGGCCTGGAAGGTTGGTCCTCCTGCAAAAGGCAAAAATAAGTTGTTTTCATTAAAGTTCTGTCCATAAATAAGATAATGACAGAACATATGTATTGCATAAGTATTGAACCCTTTCTTTTTTAAAACCTGAAAGTAAAAATCTCACGTAATGAGGATCTGTGGTCAAGTTTGGGTTGGCTTGGGGGACTTAACTTGAAAAAATTTAGGGCAGATTTAAACCAACTTTTTTCTGAGTAAGCCTGTGACAGGTGGTTAGAAGTCTCTAAAAGAGCCTGTAAGTGGCCCTTGAGTTGCAAGAGAAGGAAAGAAAAAGTAGTATTAAAGTTGTCATTCATCTGTGTTACATTATTCAGTCTTCCTCCATAGAGAAAAGAAATTGTGTATGAAATTGTGCAAAGAGGAGGAATGAATGATGTAGCACTGGAAAGAAAAAAAACAAGATACAAGCCAGGAACAAGCATGAGGTGTGATAGGAAGAGTAATTAAATAACAGTATAGAAATAGAAAATCTAAAAAGAAGTGAATGTAAAATAGTGCAGTAAAAACAGTTTGTGGATCATTAATCTATATCATTTAGAGTATTTATTTGTGCTATGAAGTGACTCTTGATCACTTTTCCAATTACTGTTTCCAAGGATGAACTTTAGCAAAACAGTATTGCACACTGCCTACATTTAGACTCACTGCTAAATTGACTATTGGTTATAAATTCCTGAGGGAAATATCTTGCTCTTATGCTTCGAAATGTTCACTAACTAGTCTCTAACTTTGTCTCTTTGCTGCTTTTTGTGCTGAGCAGTTGGAAATGACATTAATAAGAGCAGTGGTAGAGTGAGATGAAAGTTGCATGCTGTAAAAATTAAAATATATATCTGAAAGGAGCTGCAATCCTCTGTGGAGCTCCAGAGTCAGGTGACAATTATGTGGGTTGATCATTAATGTAAAACACATTGATTCATCCAGATTTAGAGATTACTTGTTTACATTATGTGTTTTCTCAAAGAAACTAATTTTGACTCATTCTGCTCATACATACTTCTTTGTATTCCCTCTAGGTCAAAGCTCCTTTGGTATAGAATTGAGTCTGCAACTTCTCCACACTGCTTTATCAGTGGATATCCAAGAACCAGACTTATCTCCCCACTGGGTGTTGGACTGCTCTCCTTTCCCCCTTCTCTACATCCTGGCACAGCTGCACAGCCAGACTCTCAGGTTTGTGCTTTTATGGCCTTCTGATCAGATCCATGTTCTTTGTTATTCTATTATTTATTTCCTGAACTGTTTGCCTCCTTGAGTGATGACTGTGATCAACTCGCAACACATTTCCTCAAAATCCCTGCTAGATGTTGGGAGCAGCCTCTAGAGGACTGTGTCCACCACTGGTCCATGGAAACCAAGGAGCTTCTGGTGTCGGTGTTGACCTTGCTGGGGCAGGTGGTGGGTGCAGAGGTGGTGGCCAACCCCAGCAGATGGTCCAGAGCTCTGTTCTGGCTCTACAACAAGATGGAGGATCTGGACTGGACTGCTCATTTTTACCTGAAGCCAGTTTGGGGGGAACACTTTAAAAATGAGGTTCCTTCATCTTTGCTGACTGTTTGTGAGCTACCCGAGCAGGTAAGAATTCCTCTGGGTTTGGCTTAAATTTGGGTTTCTTTTTAGAGCACTAAAATATAAAGAGACATCAAGTCATTGTAATTAATGATCCCAAACCTGTCCAAGTCGTGCCCTGCCTCTGAATTGGCTCCACCATTTTAACAGAAAGCAGCAAATTACCCTTGTTTCTGTACTCAAAAATCAGGACTTTTTCTTGTTTAACAAAAAAGTCAGTTACTGTTTAGATACTGGACTATTGGGTGGACCAAACAAGACCATAGATGATGAGAAACTGTCTTTATTAACACACAGTACTGCAGTGTTCAAAGTGTGCAGCTATTGGTTGCTCATCTAGTGTCACCGCTAGCTAATGTCACAGCTCAGCCTTGGTGAATACCATAATGTTCCTCCTAGCGGTCACAAGCAAAGGCAAGGACATTCATGAGTAGATAAATGCTTCCTTTCTCATGGTGATAAGGTTGGTATGTGTAGTTTGATATGAAGACAAAAGTTTTCACAAAAAAAGATAATCATCTTGAACAATTCAGTTCTGATTCTGGAAAGAATATGTGTTTTTTAGCACATGGAACACCACAGGCTGTGCGCCATCTAGTGCTATTATATTTGAGAGGGCAGATATCTCTCTGACTGTTATATACAAAAACTTCAACATACTCACACTAAAAAAATCTTGATAAATGAAAATGATGGATGATTTCATTGTTTTTGGATGAACTGTCCCTTTGAATGGTTAATGATAAGCTGTTTCAACTTTGTGTTTTGTGCTGACAGCAGGACTATGATAAGTAATGGCTGGTCACAGCTGAGACTGAGGTGTTTTGCTGCGAAATCACTCAAAGGAGGATTGCATTATTTCTGTGTCAAGGTTACTACTGCCTTGTTTCTGTTTCTCTGGCAGTCTGTACTTAACTATTCCTCCTAATAAATGTCTCTTCATATCTCCTCTGGTCCCATCTCCCCTTCCTGCCTAGGAATGGTCAGGGTTGGACCTGCCACAGTATGGCCAGGGCACAGGTCTTTTGGCCTGGATGGAGTGCTGCTCTATATCAGACTCTCTGCAGTCTACCATGTTGTCCTGCCTCTCTCTGGACCAGCACAGGCTCGACCATGTCAGCATGTTCAGCAAAGGCCTGCTGGTGGCTCTGACCCAGACCCTGCCCTGGTGCTCTTTCTCCCAGTGGACCAGACTGCTGAGAGTCCTGAGGGAGCTCATCTCTTCAAGCCGCCTCCATGTTCCCTTTTCACTGGAGTACGTAGACTTTCTTCCCCTCCTGGATCTGAGGCGGTTTTCATGCGAGCTCCGCCTGTCTGTCCTCCTGCTGAGAGTCCTCCAGCTACTCTGTGGGTCCAGCTGCTCCCACTGGCTGTCAGTGGATGGCTGGGCACACGTGGGCAGGTTATACGCCCACGCTGTGAGGGAGGTGATGAACTCAGTAAGAGCCAAGCTGCCTCTTCCTTCATCTGGTGCTTTGACCATCTCTGATTCAACACCTCCTAAAGCACCAGTGTCTAGAGACTCCAATCCTTCCTGCACCCCAGTCAAATCTCCTAAAATGTCAAAAGACTTTAAACAAGCAGAAGTCTCACAAATGGAGGAGAAGGTGCAGACAGTTCCCAGCCAGGAAGTCCTTTTTGTACTCAGCCAGCTCTTCTGCCATGTTCAGCACGTCCAGGTATGAATTAAGATTAATAACATGGCCACTGAGAATTATGGCTTCTGATTGGCAGAAAGATGAAAATTAACTTTGAGGTGTCCGTACAATAAAATGAGACACTTATGATGCAGGTGTTTACCTTGTAGTCTAATACTGACATTTGTTAAGAATTGTTAAAAAAAAAAAAGGCAGTGTCCGTGACAGCAGCCCCATTGTGTAACTGTCACCGACACTAATATCAATTTTTTTTTAAAAAACAAACTTTTGGTTAAAAGGATGCAAATGAAAATTTAAAGTTGTGTCCCCCACAGTGTGTCAGGCTCACCCTTGAATTTAACTGAGTCTTTGAAAGTCATATCAATTGAAGATGTCAACACAATTACTTTTAATAATTTATAACATCCTATATTCATTATTTTTATGTCTGGATTAAAGCCAAAGTGGTCAATTTCCTTCTCCCAGGTGATGATGCCAGGAGGCCAGAGTGAACCTTTGTTCCTCTCCAGTCTGGAGATCCTCAGCCACTATGAAGCCATTATGGCCGCTTTCCCAGACAGCAGCAGCCTGCTAGAGAGCGACAACACCCGACACTTCTTCTCCACCATCACAGATAACCTACAGAACCAGGAGATGAAAGCAGTCCTGCAGCAGAAGATTGCTCAGCTTGTGTCATCAGCAGCTTAAGAAACACACATCCTCGTTTTTTTAACTTGAGAATTAGATTTCTCAAATGAGCCAGATTCTTCCTGTACCTGAGTTTGTATTATAGTAAAATGACTTCATATTTAATTTAAAAGTCATATGCTATACTTGCACGTAATTTAAGAATCTGAATGAATAAAGGCCCAATATTTCACACCGAGTAAAGTGAAAGTACGGCATTCATCTTTTTTTCTACCCTGCAAGCGTACTGGTCACTGGTTACTGAACAGGATGTTGTGACTGGGATGCTAGGATGCTAATTTAAACTAAAGGATACATTTGCAATGTACACACAAATGTATCCACTGTAAACCCGGAGCACCTCATGTCTCTTGGGACATAGCACTGTGTATCCCATGGCTTTCATGATCTACACCTTCAGGTACACACAATAACAGTACCTAGTTTAATAATTTTAATAAATTAAAAGTCAATATTTTATTTTTACAAAAATATTCTTTGGAAAGAGTCAAAATTTTACAGAAGACAAAATTCACGGATTAAAGCTACATGATATTGAAGTGCGAAAAACACTCAAGCTGGTGATACATTCTGCGTTAGGGTTAACCCATAGTGAAGGGAAAAAGATTTCAGAAAATCAGGTCAAACCTTTAAGAAATGAATCAAAATACTCAAACAAAAATCAACAGGCTGAGAAAAACAAATTTCTTGTTTTGTAGTATAAAACTGAATTTCAAGGGGAAAAGAAATGTACCGTATTTTCCGCACTATAAAGCGCATCGGATTATAAGACGCACCTTCAATGAATGGCCTATTTTAAAACTGTTT
>JAQMCX010000053.1:1772718-1795646 GCA_029814765.1 Acanthurus leucopareius | reverse complement strand
TACTGCGAGCTTGGACCTCCCGGACCAGCACATCAGTTTCCTCCTGGGAGAAGTTTGGCCGCCTGGAGCTGCTGCTGCTGCTGTCTTCGTCCATGGTGGTGGCGAGGTGAAATTGGCACTGCGCCTCGCCCGCAGTGCATTTAAAGGCAAGGAGAGGCATTCATTTGATTGGTGAAGATTACACTTGGCTGTGTTAAACCCACTCACGTCTTCTCTCCTCCCTCTTTGCCACTTGTGCCGGTGGGAGGGACGGAGGCGTGGGTGCGCCGCGCCTCACCAGACTGCGCCGTGCACGAAAATCACAAAATGCCCTGGACACACCCTGTTGGCCTACGAAAATAGAGCCCTTTGTGCCCATTCTAATAAAGATTTCTGTGTTTAGAGGTCCACTTGAATGCAGCAAGAAGCCCTTGTTGGGACTAGACCTTAACCCATGTCTTTCTATATATTTTTAATCATTACATAAATTACATTAATAAACTCAGATGTCTTAATGGATGAGGATGATGATAACAAACATACCTGGAGTCATTAAATGTGTACCATTCACCCGAGTTGGGGTTGCGACAGTAGGCTGTGTAGTGACCGCCCATAGTGGTGCCTGAGTGGTTGGACACTGCATACAAGTTGTACACTGCATTTACTATGACAGGAGAGAATAAAAAACAAAATAAAACCCTGCAGTTTCTGATTTTGTTCTTCACAGTTCTTCTCAAGTCAACACCCAGTATTTGAAAAAAAAACCCCAACATTTTGCTCTGTACAATAAATTAGATTTTTGGTTGGGTATTTGCTGAAATAAAAAGAAAGTAATACAATTGAAAAGATAATAAATTAAATATCTGGTAAATATTTTTGAACTGTAATGGCTCTGAACCAACCTTTTTTTTTTTTTAAATTATATTTTTGGGGCTTTTTTCATCTTTATTGATAGGACAGCTGAGAGAGTGGACAGGAAACAGGGAGGGAGAGAGAGGTAGTGACATGCAGCAAATGGTTGGAGCTTGAATCAAACTCGTGACCGCTGTGTGGAGGACTGAGCCTGCCGTACATAGGCCACCCGTGCTACCGATTGAGCTAAGCGGCTGCCCTATACCAACTTTTTTAATGATGTGACATCACATCTCCATTTAAATCACGACAAACCAAAAAAAATTCATAATTATACATAGTTTTGCTAGAATTCCGACTGGCACTGGCTGATAGGAACAAAATCAAATACATTAATATTTTTAGATAAATACTTGGATATCAGGACTGCAAAAGTAACATTAGAATGACAACTGGCACTTTCAAAAAATATTACACTGAGATTTTTTATGATTCATACTTAGTAATGTGATGATATGAAGATTTATATAAAGATATGTATGATTAATATGAAGATTAAGTTGATAAAGTCAAATCCAAGGACTTTTCGCTACAAACTGACCAAGATCTTAGAATCAGTACTTACTGCTGTTTTCAGAAGCAAACTCCCGCAAATCAAGATCCTTCATGGGAAAATTAACAAATGTGGACAGTTTGCTGGTTCTTCGTGCCTCAGAGAAGCGTTTCAGGTCTGGGCAAGGAGGGAGAGTCAAGGAGCAAATTCTCTGTATGTACCTTTCAGTACACTCTGCTAACATCTGAACAACATTTTACAATGTCTTTCAACATCTTCAAAAATCTTCTGTCACTACATGGATTTGGGCCACTGATATAGAAACATCAGGTGATGCAGGGGGATGACTGCGGCCACTTACACTACAGTGGGCTTTAAAAACATGTCAGAGTTCCCTGACTGTCCAGATTACAGAGCTGTCATGCACTGACTGCAGTTGTTTTACAGTGTCGCTGCAGGTCAACAGAGCAACCATAAAAGCATTCACAGAATCATTAATATTGTGTGGATGTGTAAGTGATGGGACATTTCCATAAAGTTTTTACAAACCACAAAAAGTTGTATCTTCTTCAACTATTCAGAGCACTGCCAAATCTCATGGTGATTAAACATCCATGCAAATAAATGCAAAATAGTAATGAATCACTTGTTTCTTTGCTCTTGTACATCTCTCTCATCTTTCCAACTAATGTGTACCACGTTGTTGCCATAATCCATACAAACCATCCACCATCTGATTTTCATAATCTCATGTTCATAATCTTACAGCAATGGGCTGTTGCAGTATTGTAATGTAATACATCAGAATGTCGGGCTGACCCCCTGTGGTCAGTCTGCCAACATGCTCTTGTCCAACCAAATCCTCATTGGTCAGACGAAGTTATTGCTTTCATAAGGTGTAAAGTGCTTCTTTATCCTTTATTTTTGGGAACTAGGGGGACATATGTAGCCCTGCTTCATTTAGTTTTGAGTGATTGATCACACTGTGTTAGATCTAGAACTGAAAATGAATAAAAATATCATAAAAAAGAGTCCATCCAGTGAATTGTTAATGATTTAGTTGATCTAGAGACAATGGACAGGTTTTTCTTCCCCCATTAACCATCTAATTTGTTCAAGACAAGGTACAATTTCAGTAAACAAAGCTTTTCTTTGACTGACTACAGTAAGTACTAAGGTTTCACACCCTGATGTTCAGAGGAAAGGATACGTAGCACCAAGATCTTGGGAAACTTCTGTATTGTGAACTTCTTAGTGCATCTCCTCCTGGCTTTACACCTGTAGCATGTCTGTGGAGAGGAAACACAGGGTTACCTCACTTACTGTCTAGAGCGGCCTTGTTTAATCTAGCACAGTGTGAAGTACATGGACCTACATTTACTGCAATTACTATTACAACTAAAAGGCTTCTTCTTTTAAAATAGCCAGAGAAAATTTTTTTGAAGCATTACTAATGGAATAAAGTATTAGGTCAAATGAAGAAAACTTAAGAAAGACTCAGAAAAAAAATGTATCTCTCTTTAAACACAGATGAGGTACATGAAAAGTAGAAAAAATGTCAAATGAAGTTAAAAATATAAATAGTTATATTAAACTGATATTATTCTCTTGGTTCTTACAGGCTTCTCATCACCATCCAGGACGTCTTCTTTGGTGAAGAGCCGCATACAGTCCATCAGACTCACCTCACCATAGCCCTTCTGAGCATAAACATAGATGCATTCACATTAGCATTCACACAAGCACACCACACACACACAAGGGCACACACATACACAAAGCAAAGCAAAGCACAAACAGAGACAAGGAGGAAACCAAATGCTCATGTTAAGAGCTGTGTGTAGATTTCATATAATTTTAAAACATTTCAGCTCTATCCTCAAAACATTGAGAAAAAATCAAAGACACATCAAGAAAAACAGAGATAGAGAAAGTCCTTCTGCACCACCACAAATTTGTGTCTGTTAACCCAGTGGGGCTTGTTATCTAAGGATGACCAACATCCTCCTGTCCAAATCTAATCTCTGTGTATGTGTATGTGTGTGTGTGTGTGTGTGTGTGTGTGTGTGTGTGTGTGTGTGTGTGAGTGAGTGAGTGCTCCTAACCTTGGCAATAGGTAGAGAGAGATCCCAAAAGGGGTCGAAGACAGTGGAGCAGAAACCACAGTGGCTGCAGGTTAGAGAGCTCTTTAGCTGCCCTACAAACAGATCTGGTGAAGCAAGAAAAGATTAAATTAAAAACAAAATACATGATACTGATTACTGGACAAACATGAAAAATATTAAGAGAGGATATCTATCATATTTCAAGTGGATCACTTGAGTTACGTCATTGTTTTTAATTGATGGGTTAAGCTTGACTTGCCCCTACCATGTCATGTCCAGACAAGTCTGGTAGGTCAAAAAATCGTCACCCATAAACTTATAAAAAATCATGTCCATTTTAATTTAAGATTCAATGTAACAGTTTCTAAAAACATTAAAATGGACACCTTTCCACTTACCTACGACCTTACTGTCTTCTCTCTCTAGATATTTACTCCACATCTTCTTCCCTTTCTCTTCATCCCTAAACATGGAGCACAGATTAGACATGACGTCAGAATAACAAATCCAAGATGGAGCAAACATGCAAGCACATGCTGATGACATGCTCCACTGTTTTGTTTCATAAGTGTTGACATTGTAATGGGTAACAGCAGAAATACTATTTAGGGAACTGCCCTACTTTATTATGGGTGGCAGAATATGGGAACAAGGGATTAAAAGGACACTGTCTACCTGACATACTTTTTCAAACTAGAACACAACATCTGAATTGTTTTTTTTGTTTTTTTAACCAAAGTGGATCTGTTTTGAGGGTAATACTGAAAGTTACAGAGATTAACTCTGACCCTTAAACAAGCCATGGTTAGATAACTGATAATTATATCCAAGAAGAACTGGAGCATTAAGCTGATCTGGGCCCCAGAGAGGCAACAACTCAACACAGGAGGTGAAACTGTCACACGCAGAATTAAATGATAAAGACTAATGATAACAAGGTTTTACAAAGACCCTGATATTTTTCCATCATTAATTTAAGTGTGTCGCATCCTGCTCTTTCCTGTTGGCATCGCTCATCATTAATTAAAGATGGTATTCATTGGTCAGAACAATAAATAAAAGCATATTTAATTTGTAAAGTTCACAGCATTTCTGGTATCACCCACACATATTTTCTCAATTTAGGAATTTTCACAATGGTTATTCAGCAATTTAATAGAATTTCTGGGTGTTTCTATCTGTTTTACAGCAGATCTAATGATCCTGGTCACTGCTGTTTACAAAAATGTGTCAGTGCAGATTCACATGGTGTCTGTCAGACAGAATACTCACGGCAGGTGGTCAAAGTCTTCCACAGTGCCTCTCGGCCTCACAGTGACCCTGTTGACCTCATTGTGAAGACCGTCCAAGAGAAAACGCAGGAACTCCTGAGCATCCTGTTGACTGCAAGACACAAACAGTCAGTTTGAAACTAAAGGAAGAAAGAAATATCAGCTATGTTACTATTTCTGGACATATTTCCAAACGTTTACTCTTGCAGTCATGCTATTATTGGAGAGAAACTATGATAAGTTCTTCTTAAAAATGTACAACAGCTTACTTACTTGTATCCCACAAATCTGGGAGCATATCTCTGGATCTGAGTTTTGAACTCAGATGGGCTGACGGCCTCACTGCTGGACGATGTCCACATGGTCTGTATGAGCTTGGCAAATTCTACAAGAACATAAAAACTTCTTTTACTCACACAACAGGACATAAAATGCACTAGGTTAATTCTATAAACGGAACTGCATATTCAGGTTGATGGTGAACTGAAGGAACAGCTAATGTCCTTATTCTGTATCAGATTTCATAAATAACAATCATTCAAAAAACAGGAGAAACATTCTCAGGGTTTCTCCTGGATGACAAAAGAAAAACCTCTTTGTCTCTTTCCCACACAAAAGTTCTGAAAGATTCAAATCAGACAACAAGGGTAAAGAGGGAATGAGAGTGTTGCTTGTGGTCAGCTATAAGCAATGTTTGTTTTGGACTCTAGAGGGCCTGTGTGACACGTCTCTCACCTTCCATGAGGGCTGTGTTTGTGCGACTGTTGTTGTTAAGGTCTCTGCGGTGCAAGTTGTGCAGGCAGTAGTCTCGCAGACTGTGAGTGTTGCTGAGACACTGCAGGATACTGTTCATGAAACACTGCAAGGGAAAACATCACAAACATTTTCATACTCTTATAAATAAAACAACATTAAGTTGCAGCCTGCCTTGGTCATTGATAAGTCTCATTTTCTGGAGTTCAATTAAAAACTCCCTTAATACTGAGAATAAACACGTCTTTGTAAATAATTTTTTGATCTTTGCAGGATTATATTTCATATGTTTGTGACATGCTCAAAAAGATGTATTTTTTTGCACAGGATTTACATTGTTTGAATACAAAACAATCAATCAGCATATTTACGGTATATTTATAAAACATTTCCATGTATTGGACTTACTTCCTGTCGGCATTGTGAGTCCAGCACATTAAATTAATAGTAATACCTACTGTGAAATATATCTATATAACTTTGATGCCAAATTTTATGAGGATATTGACAGCAATCTAGTGTCTACATGATAAAAATGAAACCATGGCCGACAGCTGGTTGACTTCGCATTAAATAAAGAGGGATAAGAGAAGATGATCAAGTCATCATCTCATTGGTTTAACCTGTAAAAGTTTTATAACTACACAAGGTCTTATGAGTGGGGGGTGGAGGGGTGGGGGTGCTCAGGACTATTTCTTGGCTGAGTGCAGTAACTTCTTTGAGTCTCCACTGGTTGCCTGGCAACCTTACTGTGAGAGCAAGACTCCCAGCGAACACTGCACCAGTCTAAGAAATAGTCCTGCAGATAACCTCACAATAATCTACAGTGTGCTGTATTTATATTGTTTGTACTTGTATAGATTAAAATATTACATGCCCCCTTGCTTACTTTCTTCATGCTAAGCTAAGCTATCAGCACCCGGCTTTAACCGTGTATCAACTGTTCAGACATGAGAGCAGAATAGATCTTCATATCTTCATGAATTCTTGATAAGAACATGAATAAGCTAGGTTTCCTAAAAACTGAATTTATGTTCCCAGACTTGAGAATAGGAAACCTACTGCTTTTGTGCTTTGATGATTATATGTCAGCAGATGACTCTGACCACCTTTGAAGAGTGTTTCAGATGGACACATGTTCAGAAGTGATTAAAATATGTAATATGCTAAAGTTAAAAAGCTGTTTTTAAGATCTAAAAAAGGTATACATTTTTTCAACTTCATATAAGAAATTTGAAGTATAATTACTGAGTATAAAGTGGTATCACACACATGCAAACATGTTGTTTAACTCAGCACTATATATGTAATTCTCCAAACACGTGTCCACATAAGACACGTGCAATCTGGTAAGATCATACCAGTCAGAGAGTGAGAGAACGAGTCCATAGTTCAGAGCTCTCTGATTAGGTTACGGTACACACACTCACACTGACTGCAGCGCACACACACTGCAGTGCACACCGTTTATTTTCGGAGTCATCCTTCTGCCTGTTGCCTGGTAGATAAAACTCTGCTTGGACCACCACTATAGTGTGGACTGATTGTCAACAATCTGCTATCACTGTGACACCAGCTGGACTTTGGGAAGTTAGAGTGAGCTTCTCACTCTGCCACAGAGTATAAGATGCCGCTGTTGTGAGACTTTTAGCAGAAGACAGATGTTATTAGATGTATATGAGGCTGATGTACTCACAGTGTTTCCTAGGTTCTTTAGTCCCACCAGGCCTTGGGCACTCTTTGAGTTCTAAAAGACAAAATATGCAAAAGTTAGATAAAATTTTTAAGGCAAACACACCTAATTATCTTCTTGCATGACAAGCAGATTTATGCATTTAAATTCCCCCAAGACTAATGTTCATCTTTCTAAAACTCATTCTTTCAATAACAATTAACTGGAGAAAAATTACAGAACCTGATTTTCATTTCAGAAGCCTGATGACATGTTAACAGTAAAAATGAAATTTCACTTTCAAACAGAATATTGTATCATGATGTATGATCTTTTGTAACTTTTACCTTATTCTGTCTTTTTCTGTGTGTGTGTCAATGAGATATATTAAAACTTAAAATATTAAAGTTTTGCTTTGCAGTGTTTTACTTTGATTCAATAAGTAAGAGATCAAGTATTGTTAAAATGATACAAAAGATATTAGAAGTAGAATCTTTTGATAAATCTTACATTTAATTTTGTATTAGAAATTCCTCCAATTTTCAAAAAATGCCTGTATTCAAACCACAACTCCATCTACACTTTGCAGTTAAATATGTGTGTTGTGTCAAAGATTGACACACAGAATTTCTATGCTTTAACAATTAGTTTTAAACACCACAGCAGCAAACCATGAAACACTGTACACACTTTTTATCTCAGTGAAACGCAACAGATGGCAATGCATATTATCATGATTTCCAAATCTTAAAGTGGTACAAAATGCTTTGCAGAACTTATGTCATCACTTGCTGCTGTTAAATTCATTACATAAGTTGAGTGGTTATATAATTGAGTAGCTAGAGGAGGAACTAACAAAAAACATGGGGGTGGATAAGGAATGCACTGAGCCCTCGACTAAGGAGCAGAGGCAGCAGACAATTATACTTTTTAACATACAAGCTTTGCCAAATTTATTGGATTTTACACACCATTTTTTAACTAACTGCATCACAGAGCCCACCAAATGCCCTATCAAAGGACATCATGTAGTTCGTGCTTTTTTTGGTAACCAAGATATCTCAAAGGCCATGTCAAAACTTTTGTCAAAAAGCTAGGCTCCTCTTCCAGTCCTTTCTGCGTGAAAAATAATGACATAACACAGTATGCGATGATTCTACCAGCTTCAAATTTATTTATTGTAAACAAGATGAGTGGTGGCCAAGCAGAGAAACTCAAAGCATGGTAACTTGAGCTCGCATTTTCTAGGCAGAGAGCAACTCCACAGGACCGACAGTTTAACACCAGTCATCTGATCCCACTGGCAACTGAAATCTATCTTACCCACATGCCCTCTGTTACCCTTACCTGTGGTGATACCATAGGCACATTCAATAAGACTACAATGGACCACCAACCCCCCCCCCCCCAAAAAACCAAAAAACAAACAAACAAACTCTAACAATTGTCTTAATCTAAGGCAGTGTTAACTGACTAAATCAACCAAATCAAACAGAATATGTGGCCTGAGGATAAAGAGGATACAGTTTCCTTTACATGATGGGGAGATGGGGCTGTATATACAAAGTGGTGTCCATAGATTGTTATTGTAGTATGAGACTAATTATTTTATCAAACAAGCAAATCCATTGCAATTGATGACAAAGTGACCTTAAGTCCTAAACTGCTGTAAAACAATCCAACACAGTTTTGTGATGTAACTAACATAAACAATAAGTGCTAGACACATCTCATGCACATGAGTTGTGTGGTCACATGTGCCCTAAAAGCCTCCACTGTTCGAAAGGCCACACAGATTCATCAACATACAGCATGTAAGTGAGCACAGTTTGTACTCTTAATGACCTCGCTGATCCAAAGGAGTAGTCTGTGATTGCACCATTCAGAAAGGTATGAGTGGTGTGATGGTGTCAAAGGGTATCATGTGAGTGTGCTGGGAAAGTCTCTGACTTGTTACAGTATCCTCAATCTGCTGTGCATCAACATCAGTACTCAAACAAACAGGGTTCAGCTGATCTGGGGATGTGATTTCAGGTTCAGTGTTGTTTCTATCTAGCAGCATAGTTTCTTTGATACCAGAGGATTTAAATTAACAGAGTTCTGCACTGACAAAAGCTGGTGTCCAGAGTGCATGGTTCAACATAAAGCAGGAGTCTTATACCTGATGATTTATCATTGTTGAAAAGTGTGCTTATTTCTGTCTCTAATCTATTGGTCTAGAGGTAAAAAATGCTATCAAAAATCCTAGTTATTTAATTTTAAGTGGTAGAGAGCACAATGCTAGCATTCTCTCTCCCCAAAGCCACATTAAATTTTGTGATCTGCTTTTCAATGTTGTTGTTGGTGGGTTTTTTTTTTGTTGTTGTTGTAATCTTTAAAAAACAAACAGCAAAAAAGGCTAAAAGATGCTGCAAAGCCTTGGTCACTCTACACAACTTTGAAAATCATCCGATCTGTGCACTGTTGTACACAGCTTTGTCTTTTGCCAGGAATATTGAAGTTGTTGTGGTTTGCACAATGCATGACTAATCAAAAAAGGGGTCACACATAAAAAAATCCTCACTAAGTCTGTCTGGTCTCCAAACTATGTTTCATCACACAAAAGTGGCATTAGTCCAAGATATAAGTTCTGGGCAGTTATATCCGCTGCAGAGCCTTGTTGTCCTTGATCATGCACATCCAGTGCCAGTTTGTGATGTGTTTAGTCAGAATGTTTTTTTTAGTCTTCTTCTCTAAAAATGATCAAAAACTTGATGCAGGAATTTTGCCCCTATGTTTTTTCTTGGTTAAAGATGTGTAATCAGATTCTCTCAGACTCCCAAGAACCTGTACAAATGCTCCATTTCAGCTCCAGTGATGTAATTTTTGTGCGGCTTTACAGTTTTAAAAGACTTACTGATTATCATGTTGTAGTTGTTGTTATTTTACATTTATTTTACTCTACACTGCAAAGCTCCGGCTGCTTTGCAGGTTTACAGAAAGGTCATTAACTATGACATCTGAAATTAAATGAGTATCCTGAGATGTTAGTCTTCTAGTAGCCCACATAAATAAGAGCATGTTAGTTGTTCAACAGTAACATGAGTCTACAGCTTATCTAGTTACATATACTGATGCAGGAAGGGCTTTTTATTATTATGTAAACAACCTCTGCCATCTGCCACTAATTTCAGAGAGAAAAAGTCAGTGCAGTATGAAGGGAGGGAAGAAATCTACAGTTTAATTAACTATGGCTTATCTAAATCTCCTTTCTATAAATTCCACTATGGTGAACAGAACACTTTATTAGTCACGGCAATATAACATTAATACACAAACGCACACACTTCCTGTTATGTGTCTAGCTTCATTAACTCAGTTGACTCCTGTACGACAGGATGCAGGACAAAATCTCTCTGGTCACCTCAGTTGTTATTTCATAACAAACCCACCCCCTCCTCAACTCCACAGTGGAATGTGTATGTCTGACTTTGCTGCACTCTGCTGAGTAATGCCATGGCTGGTCCCAAAAATAGCAGCTTTGCTTTAAATAACGCCTGCTTGTCCACTCACAATTGGCTGATCTCTTGGCCAGCCTGGGAGACGTCATGACGATGAAACAACATCCCAGCTCTGTCTCCATAGCAACGCTATTCTAATTTTTCTGGAGGACATGGTGACATCACCGTGACAATGCGGAGCGTAGAGGGAGTGTGAGTGACTCAGTATGTGAGAGAGTTAACAGTATGAGAAACAGGGAGTGAATGACTTGGATCAGATGTTACTGTTAGATTATTCAATGTTCGAGAAAAGGTTGTTTCAGTTGTAACATTATGATCTTACTATTGTTTAGATGTAACATTTGTGGCATCATTGGACACTTAAGTTCTTCTTTAAAAAACATGTTAATGACATTAATCTAAGTGAGGTAGCAGCTCCGAAGGGCACAGTAGAGGTGCTTTTATTGCAAATTTTACAAACTGTTATTACTGTTTAAACAAGCTAATTCATCGAGTGGGGATAGTCAAGGATGAGCTTGTTTATACTGAAGGTAAATGACACCATATTTAAATAAAGACATAATTGTACAACAGCAATCCATCTCGTATAAAAGAACTAATTTCTCTCTAATTTAATCCTACTACCTCTATTCATCAGACAGACACTGTGTAAAATGCAATTACAATCCAAGTCATTAAGTCTTCATTTCTAAAGCGGTGTGTCAAACAGGATTCTTTAATGTAGATGTGCAACAATCCATGAAGTACTGGCTCAAGCTCTGATCCTAGCCTGTGGCATTTCTATAATGACAGCTAATTCTATGATGCAAATTCAGCTGTGATTCTTTTAAATAAGTGAGTGCATGTGGGAAATGAGTGAGTATTACAGAGCAGTATTTAGGATCAGTAAAGCTAAAGCAACAAAATATTTTTAGCTTATAAAAAAGTAGAGAACAAAAATATCGAGTGACTAATTCACTGTACAGTGGAATGAAGAACATTGTTCCAGAAATTAAGACTTGTTTACATTCATGTGATTTCAAGGACCCTTTCAGCAATGAGGTTATAAATGAACATTTTTTTCCACCAAATGAATTCATCTGCAAAAAACAATATCTAAAGTTTGACTGCAACATTTAGTCTCGGATACTGAATGTCACAGGAAAATATCAAGGACCTGAAACCTAAAGTTTTCAGGAGATTAAAAATCAACAATACATATTCCAAAGGTTCTTTCATACTTAGGACCTGGTAACACTAAAAAAACAATTATTTTGAACTATGACAGAAAATTAAAATCACTATCACGTAGAGAAGTATCTTATCTCAACTTTACATGACCATTCACACACCACAACTACTTTGACCAGTTCTTTCTAAGATCCCATGACTGTAGTATCACATGCTGCTGGGATACATTCCTGCTGTTTTTAGCGCCTTTCTATATCTGACTCTTTTACACATTCTGGAGTAACAAATATAATACTTCAGTAATAATTCTATATATCATAAATAATATTAAATCTAGGTCATTTTCCAGCCAATGGTAATTCACATTTCATGATCCCCCTGGGATATTTAATAATAAAATATGATGGTCTACAAACTAGGCTACATCACTACCTTATGACACATTTATCAACTGTTTTACCTGTTTAATTTTCATGAAAAGTTTTCAATCAATGATTAAAGCAGAGAGAAGTAGGGGAGGGTAGATCAAAACATCACAAGAGGGAATAACATTCAGTGTTCATATTCCCAATCGTTCCATATGAGCTACATGATACATACTGTACACAAGAGGAAGCCTAGGGGGACAACTTTACATAAATTCTCTATACATAAATGTTAGATGCAGCTTAGGGAACTAGCACAATACTTTTGCAACCCTACTCCTTTGAGGCTAAAGGTGGAGAGGGAGCAGAGAGGACACATTAAGAAGCATTCCATGGGCCAAGTTTATCTGCTTCCTAAAGCCAGGAATAAGAGAGAGTGGAAATGCTCCCTTGGCATGTGCCCAGCTTGATGTAAGAAAATCTGTCCATCCACTGAGCTCAATTAATTCATAGATGTGGGGCTGATGAGTGGGTGGTTTTGGAGCAGAGGCAATGGGTCAAAGCAAGGTAAGGAGGCTTGAAGGAATGAATAATCCCTTGTTCTGGCATTGCATTCCAGGCTGACTTCACAGAAGAGGAAAACAAAGACAGAGAAAAGAGAGACTGAAATGCCGCGTTTTTGCTTTTTGGACAACATCTTTCCACAAGATGAACTTTGGCCTCCAGCAGGGAGATTAAACTCTCTTGCACACACTCAGTGTATACATCAAGCTTAATATAAGGAATGTAAAGTGTGTAACAAATGCCTAACAGCATGTAAGGTGTCGGACAACAGCTGATATTGCTCACAAATGGACAAAAATAGGGAGAGACAACGGACTGAATTTATAAGGATACATTCTTGCGAAAAAAAAGGAAGTAATATTAGCCAAGGTGAATGCAGTTTTTGGCTGAAAGCTTCCGGTTTGTCATTGTTTCTATATGATCTGAATGCAGCACTAAAGGTACCCTTATTACTGTCGTTTTATGAAGCAATGTTTTTGACTGTGTCCCCTCTTTGTTTGCACTGTGCAATGTGCACAAACTCATACACAGACACACACACAAAATACATAGTCCATGATATTCTGATCAACAGTTAGCAGCAGTACATGCAAAAAAAAAAACAAACAAAAACAAACAAAAAAAACCAAACAAGCTAACAAACAAAAAACACTGCCAAAAAACATTGATGTAAACAATGCACGGATTAAAATATTTAAAAAATTGACTTTGCTTGTTGTATGAGTAGGGAAGTAAATTCAGTTTGAGTGAAAAACGCTGTCAACACAACTTTTACTGCCTGAAAGATTTTAGCAGATCTGTCTAAATGATTTAGAGGAAGCCCATTCTAAAAAAAAAACACTTTTTGATATTCTTTAAAACTTTCAACAAATTTAATGTATCATGAATTTGGTATGTATTAGTTTCTGTGGCAGTTAACAGTGTTACTGCTTGTTTAAACCAAAGTGATCACCTTTAAACAGCCCGTTACACACACTTGTTCCTGAAGGAGCCTCCTGGTAATCTATGTGTAGTGGACACTAGACGTGGAAAATAACAAGCTTGGAGCACAAGTGATGTGGCCTACTGAAATCCCAAAGGGGAGCTTACTCCAAACTATAAACTAGTACAGGAGCATTTTCATGATCTTTGTACCATCTTCTATGCAGTTTCACTATTCTTTATGTTATGATTCTCTACATGTAGAGGCAAATTATTAGAGCACTAGACCAGCATCGGACTTCCTTCCATAGTTCAAAACATGCAAGTTAATTAGTGACTCTTAGTTTGCCCTTTATGTTAACATGAGCATTCATGGTCGACTGTCTTGATGTGTCATCCCTGTGTCCATTCACTCTGTGTCCAGCCTCCTCTTGCCTAACCATTTCCCAGCGCAATGTCTGCTGGGAACAGCTACAATTTCCTGCAACCCTCTAAAGGTTAAGCAGATTTAGCAAATGGATGGGCTAATGGATGAACACTCTTCAAAGTTTATTAAAACAAAGAAGATGCTAATGCTAGTACATTTTTGTAAAAGCATTTTAATTTTTTTACAGCTATAATAACAAAGCTAGTGAGGTTTTTGATAATCCAGTCCTCATATTGATTCAAACATCATACAAAAATGTAATGTTGCCAAAAAGCAGTCCTGTCCATAGATATCCAGTAGTACCTATAATGGGCTGGCAGACAAAAAGATGTTAACATGACAGCTAATATCCTATAAACTTTATGGCCAATGCCAATGATTATGCCATACAGACATATTAATATTTTTTCACAGTATGCACTGCTGTATTGTCAAACCCTAAATGGCATCATTAAATTCTCAGAATTACAGCATTTTTGAAAGTCCTTCTCTGAAGCACCTTTTCATCCATCACTGAACATTAACACTGTCCAGTCAAACAAAACAGTAATGAGAACTCAAAAGGCTGATTAAATCAATGTGAATTATTAATATCTAATCGTAGCATTGGCAGTACTCTAATAATATGCCGCCAACACTAAAGCAATAACAAGTGCCACTTTTCCCCCTCCCTGCTCTACTTGTGTCTCTGGGGGTGTAAATTAAACTTCACACTGCCAGCAGCAGGATGCCTGGGTCCACCTGGCAGTGCAGAACGCCAACTGCTGATTGGCTGGCATACCAGCATGACAGAGGGCAGCAGAACAGTCTGTTCTGACCTGTCTCTCTGTTTGGCAGACAATCATAACAATCTCTCTCTCACTCTCTATGAGTTACCTCTTTTGCTGCTGTTGAGTTTTTCCCATGTGAGCAGAGGTGACACTTCATCTCACACAAGTTTGTGTCTGTGTGAGAGCACAGACACACACTCAGAGTTGGCTCTTGATAGGGGAAGAGAGACAATCTGTTTATTTCTCCCCTCTAAAATGCACAGAGGGATGAAATCACCGATCAGAGCGTGTGAAGCTAGTGTTGGGTGACGTGGACCCACAGCTCATCTCTCTTACACACTCTTACCTACTTACATGCAAACAAGTAAATAGTGCGATCCCCTTACTGAGAAGAATGGCTGTCTTTCTGAGAAATAAAAATAAATATAGCCTATGATCTTATGACCTGGGCCCCTTGGTTGCATTTTATTGGATCAGAGACTGTGAGAAGACACTGTCCATACACCATCTTCACCCACAGGGGGTATCACACTAACATCCAACATTGTATAGATAACAGCTTGAAAACATGAGACCATTAAGCAAAGCACCAGCTTCTTATGTAAAATCTCTGTTCATCTTCACACAGCTCCACTGGTATGCATTTGTCTACCAGAAAAAAAAAACCAAACACTTTAGTGAACTATTAGGCTCACGTTTATGTTATACCGAAGCCTTAGCTTTATACCACAAACAAAACACACTGGAAGTTCACAACATAAGCCTTGACAAAAAGATGGAAAACGACCAAATACTTACATATAACAGAGTGCCTACACCTCAGAATTGTGGACTGTATAAATATCACACATTATACCCTCATTTGAAAGATCTACTGCCAAGTTACTCCCACTGATGTAATCGCCAGTGTGGTACACTCAAGCACTTATTATTTGTCTCTGTTGTAAAAAAATCAATATGAATAGCATTACATATCTGAGAAGACAGACACTTTAATTGATTGGTTACAATGACAAATTACAAAGAATAATTATATAAGTGAATGAGCAAATTTAAGAGTACAAAAGGGAAATGAGAAGAGAAATGACTTGAATGATTGACTTTTTGTAGATCACCTAATCCATTCATTATTAAAACATGAACTTAAATTCTACTGAGAAATGGTGGAGGACCAGTTATACAGCTGCTGCAGAGAGCAACCTTTAACCTTACAGCAACCTCCTTACCACAATAATTAGAGACACAACAATTACCTTACACACACTCTAATGCAAGTACATGCTAACGCTAGTGTACACTTGCACACACATTTCTCTGATGCATTAATTCAAATGTGCTAAGAGAGAGACCAAGCACATCTCCTTGCATGCATGCAGTGGTCTGTTGTGAGCCGGAGTAGAGGACAGATGACTAACAGGAGCGGAAGGAGAAGGACAGGACAGGAGGAGCAGGTGGACGTTGACAACAAAACACAAAGCGTGCCAAACTGCAAGGCCTGGCCAACGCTAAAGTGTATTCTAATGTGATTTCTCATTACATAACAGAGGTTGGCACACAGTAGCTTCACTACTGTAGCTTGGGAACACACACGCTCACAAACACACACTTGAGCAGAAAAACTCAGAAAATCTACACAAACTGATAGCTGTTTCTCTTCTTTTTTATATATTAATAAAAATGTGGCTGACAAGAAAGCTTTTAAATCTCACTTTATTCCATAATGCATGTGTGATGTTAACCTTAATTTATTTCCATGAGGTGTGGATGGTTAGGGCAGCATTAGAATGCAGAGAATACATATCAAAATTTAGTATTTCTCACAGTTTGTAGGGGCCACTAGCCAAACACTAGACCCATTTCCAAACCCATCTGTACACAGGTTGGGAAAATCTCCTGGTTTGCTACAATGATTCCTTTATTACATATTGGCAAATCACTGTAGAACATTACTTATATCATTTACATAAGTAATATATATTTTTTCCACAATAATTAGAGAAATCATGCCAGTGTGGGAGAATTAAACTCAGTGCAAAATCTACAGTGAAATCTGCCTTAACCTACTTTTAGCTTCTTTCCAAGCAATCTTTAATGTTCTTTTAAGATCAAAATTATTCTAAAGAGGCTTTTCTAGCTTGATATTAAACAAAATAGCAAGGATTTAGTAATTAGCAATGGTTAAAACTTTGTTAACAGCTGTAATCAGCACAAAAGATCAATAGCAACTTTCAACTAAAAGTACTGCTATATTTCCACTGTCTGAAGGGTGAACCAGCTTTAAACCAAAGATTTTCTTAACATTGTGTGCTCAGTCCCACATTTATGTGTCGGCCTGTATTGGCTGTGTCCATATAGAAACAGCCCCAGGCAACATTCATATCCTAGTTAACTGGCACATAAAATAAAGCCCTGTCAAAGTGGGTTGTTTATTTACTTATTTCCATTATATGTCTACAGTGGAATACATAAGAGCAGTATAGTAAGAGCAGCTGTTGTGTATGAGAGGGATTAAACAGTTGTTATATAACCGGTGACCTGCCAGTGCAGGCCTACTGATCCTGGCACAGCAGAGTACAGCGGCTTTAAAGAGCGGCTTACCTCTGCAGATGAGTCATTTCAACGTAAACTGACATCACTTTGAAGAGAACATAACATTGTCGATTAAATAAACCTCCATGTCCTCTTAATAATGACAAACCTTAATTTATGCCTGCAAAGAAACCTTAACTCTTACTAAATCTATACAGAGTGTTTCTTGATCACAATTACAGACATTAACCTTGTAGAACATGAAATATAACATTTCAAACAAAGCTGCTAGCCCAAGCTTTTCAGAAATTTAGTATATTGAGACAGGTAAAGCAGCACTTTGATAACGTTTGGTCTATTCTTTTTTTCAGTGTACCGTTTGACAGCTTGTTACCACCCACCGTGAGTATTCTGGAGACTGAAGACAGTAGATACCATACACATACATACACAGCAATTTCACAATACTGAATTACTACTATGGTGTATAAGACATGAGCGATTCCATTTCATAGTTGGCAACAAAGAATTAACAAACACCATGAAGTGTCCCAAAAGTTTTACTGCTCTGCCGGTGAGAAATATTGCAATCTTAACAATAATTTGCTATTTTTTAGTGGAGTTTGGTGGGACATTGTCTGTAAAGCAGAAGTAATGGAACGCAGCGAGCACTATCTCTTACCTTAGCTTGGTTTATTAGAAGCCCTACGAAAGTTGACACCAGCACAGAGCCAGACATGCTGCCCTTTCTCCTCATCTCCTGCTTCAGAAACGGGAATGCAGCGGCCGTCGGCTCCTCAGGTACGGTCACCGTGTAGGACTGTCGCATGCTCGGCATGCTGGCGGAGGAATGAAGCGGACGACCGGTGCGAGTTATTCAGACGATAGCGAAGGGTTTTATTTCTGAACGCTGCTGCTCCTAACCTTAACCCTGTGGAGCCCTTTTTTTATTGCAGAAGAGGCAATAGACCCATCACTCCGTCTCTGGCTCCAAGCCCGATATTATCCATTCATATAACGGCACCAGCCTTACAAAATCACGCCGAACAGAGGACCTGTAGCTTTCCCTTTAAATCACTCTACCTACTTTGTAACAACCCTATCTAAAACAGTAGACTTGAAACGGATAAAAACAGACTAAACAATGGCAGCTGAGCAACTGTCCGCTGTATCAGCAGATGAAAGCGACGCGCGTGTCCAGTCTTTTAATGGTAATAAATATATATTTTGTTCTCACTCCGTTATACCGGATTCGAGTTCCGCCCTCTTTGGCTCGGGTTAAAGTCGGCCTACAACAAACGTCACCGACCGCCTCCATTCGTGCTGTCTACGTCAGAGTTCAGCCTTCTCCACGCTGCTGTAACAATCTGAAGGACTAATGCTGTTGTCCAAGGAGACTACTCATCGCCTTGATAGTCATGGCAAAAAACACTAACCCCAGTGTGTCGTCCTGACCACGGCTTATGCCATAACACAGTCTAATAAAGCACTAATGGCCTAAAATAGCTACATAAATGGCACACTGCTGCATTAATGTGACAATAGGGGTGTACAGTCTGACTCTGTGGTCACAGTCCGCTGTAAAAAGAAGGGTCTTTCAAGAGGTTCTAGTAATTGACATGCAAAAGCAATAGGAGTTTAATAGTAGTCAGTTTCATTCTGTCACTAAAAGAGGAGGAAGAAGATTATCTGTTGCACATCTAGATTGACATATAGAATGACCTAATTCTATAGGAAGTGTGTCAGCTCAAGTGCAAACAGCTACACTTGTCAAAGGCTTAAATAATGGACAGAAAACTTTCACTGTAGGGTCTGAAAAACAGGGTCAAATAACGTTCATAAGTAGCAGCCCACTAATAACTTTAAGATACAGCTTAACACCCATACCCTGTTTTTTGCCACTTATGGATAGCAGAAACAAGTTGTGATTTTAAAACATATAAACTATTATTATCTTTTTAGTAAGTATTGTAGTTGATATTACTGCAAGTTATTTACCACCCAGCGCATTAAGGAAGTTTAAAGCTGTCTGTGTTGCTGGGGATGATGTTAATGAACGCAATTATAATTGAGTCAAAATATTAAAGTTTAAAGCCTCAAAACCAAAACAGTGAGCTGAAAAACACTGAAAGTGAGGGGAACTCAATAAAAAATGTTTTTTTATTTTAATCTATTGCTTATAAAAACTATTTAAAAAGGATCAGATTTTAGTACCCACAAATGTTTATGATTTCCTCAGAAATGAAGAGGAATAATAAAGAGCAATAATATAGTAATAGATGAAAGGACTTAAAATAATGCATTTATCAAAACAACAAATACAAAATAAAGCCATAATATTAGTGGGAACAACTAAATAAAGATTCACAGTTGAGAGGCCCAAAGATAACTTGTTTACAGTGTTGTCACTCACTGCTAGAACAAAACTCTCTCTCTCTTTCTCTCTCTCTCTCTAAATGCATCTTGTTGACTGCAACATTACCCACAGACAAGATCTGGAAAATACGCAGGCGTTGCATCAGTGTTATTATTGTTTTTTAATTCCATCACCACGTAAAGATGATACACAATATTGATTAAATCAAAATGAGGAAGAAGCATTTAGCAATTTGCTGTTTTATCTGTTTTTAGTAATTAAGGGCTATATTTTGACATTTTGGACAGTCCAAAATAAATTGTTGAGGGGACATAGGTGGAGCATGTAATGATACTGCCAGTGGTTACACAAGTTTGTTGACTACAAGCACCAGATGACGCTGCTAAAGGTCTTTAAGACAGATGGTTTGAGACATGGTGTTTTAGCCACTTTTTCACAGTCGTGTGAAAGTGATGCAGCTAATTTAAAAAAAAATAGACAACAGAATGTGCTGTGCTTCACCTCTAAATTACGGGCAGTTAGTTCAGGGTCATCAAAATATCAAACTGGCCAAACTATGAAAAACAGTGTGCACACCCTGCTATCTGCCATTCATTGACTCAAAAGCCGGCTCTTAGTTTCTGTTACCTTGAAGTAGTAGTTTCTGACCAAGCTAATGAACACGGATTTCTGTACTTGTCTTCAAACAATTGGAAAGATTTGAAATGCACTGTGAGTTTACAGTGTAGGGTGATTTAAGAGGGACAGTTGTGTAGAATGAAAGAAGTGCAGTATGTCCCTGACAGCACTCTTGTGACCTGAGCTAAAGCATGTGTATACAACAAATAGAAAAGAAGCACATTCCATCACCAGGCTAAACATGTGCGTGGTTATGTCTGAAAGTCTCAATCCTTGAGGTGGAAAACTACAACATTGGAGAAGGGGGAAATGAGTTAATGTTTATTTTCTGGTATCTGATGCAAGAAGCTCAGCAGTCTGGTATTAAAATGGGACAAAAGCAGTCTCTGCAGTGTTATCTAGGGGAAGTCAGAGTAAAATTACCAAGGGATTGCCATTCTATTCCCTAAGCTAAATTAGGGCCATTAGACTGACAATCTCTTTACTGAAGTGTTTAAATTTAACCAAGGTATGACAGTTTTCTTTGGAGGGCAATTAAAAGTATTCTTTACGTTGATGGCAAATCTGACCCCTTATTTTACATTCCTGTAAGGTACATAGCATTCTTTAACTTCCTAGCACAAATGCTAAGTGCTGAACTCACCTCATCATAGCATGTGGGAGAGTTCAGGAGCATTTGTGGAATAGTTCCAGGACAGAATGAAGCCTTTTGTGTCCTTTTACAGAACAGAATGAAGCCTTCCTCTCAGTCAGAGCTGGATATCTAGATAAAATCTCAAGTTGGCCACAAAGTTATTAAGTCAGCAAGAAGTACTAAATGTTAGTCAACTATCTGAGGTGCTGACTGGCTCTCTGTATGTGTGTGGGTCTAAAGGTTTTTGAAGTCTAACAATGTGAACCCAATCTAAGACAAAATTGAAACAACTGAGATTCAGATTTAGTAGGACTGAGTTATGACCTCCTCAACTCTCCCTGCAGGGGCAAGTCTCACATTTTCAAAACCTCTGGTCCAAGTGAGTCCAACAGTTATTGCTCAAGGTGCACCTACTATCTCTTTTTGAGCCTTCCAGTATTTTTAACATATATATGCATATATATTATATGACAGGAAAGTTCCATACTTAGGTTAGCTTATGACAACCAAGAAACTTTCTCACTGACTACACAGTAAATATTGCTCTCCTAGCTGGTGTTTAGGAAAATCCAGAAGTATGTAATGTCTCAATGACATCTGGGCTGCAGCACACTTTGCTGGCACAAAGACCCTGACCTGACTTGGATATTATTGACTTAAAGCACTATTTCTCTCTTTTTTAAAAAAGAATACTGCAGAACTTACAGTACAGAGATTATGATGCCTTCATTTAAGGTCAAGATCCCAATATTGGTACTTGCGTATTCAGGGATTGTAAGCAGTATTCCAATTACAGTAGCTTTAGCATATTGTTAAAACTGCTGTCCTGACAGACATTCCCATGACCCACAGAATCGATCAAGAAGAGCTATAACTGAACTATACTGTACTGGCCCTTATTTGCTAAGAACATAGTAAGGTTCTAAATCCAACCAGACTGTTGGGTTTGTTTGTTTGTTTGTTTTTTTATTAAACTGTGAGCAGTCTGGCCAAGGTTGTAAACTGAGAGTTTGACGGTCTAAAAATACTGTTGACTCAACAAAAGTCTAGACACAAAGCCAGAGCAGAATAAGCAAAATCAAGACAGATTTTACTCAGGCATACAGGCGTTACAACACCTGTTTGTTTGTAGGAGTCAAAGAGCAGGCTCAATATCCAAGTAAATTGAGGCAACACTATATCTAGTCCACGGTTTATTAGTCATGCATAGCTCCCCATGACAAGTTTGGACAGTGATAAACGGAATAGAACTTATTTTGAAGCCACTAAACAGACAACCCTCAACAAGCCCTTATTTTAGTCAGATTGTCTAAACCACCTTATCTAGAGGTAAAACTGAATGCAAATGAACCTTGTACTCCTCTCTTCAAACAAATTTGAGTAACATGAGTTTTATAACCTGTATAATCATCTGAAAGACACCATGGCAAAATCTAAAACTAGAATTACTGCTTCATCAGTTGTATGCCTATGCCAGACAGTCAAGTTACAGTTTACATCCATGTCTGTCTGTTAGGGAAGACTCTGAAGTAATATATTAAAAGCTATTCAAAATATCCTTTGGTGAAATGGATTTCATCACCACAGTAACATGTATGACTTCAGTGAAAAAATTCCAGTGAGAAACATGCTGTCTTTACTTAAAGTCTATGTACAGAGGTGTACAGAGGACTAATAAAGTGCTTCATCACATGGTGCAAAGACAATTAAGCTCAGTATCAGCAAAACCAACAAGCTTGAAATAGGGGTGGGTGATATATCGAATATACTCGATGTATCACGGCTTGCTCCACGTGAGATGTATGAAATGACTATATCGCGACCATCGAGTACAAATTGTCACGTAAATGTTTTAAGCCGTCGGCATG
>JAQMCX010000053.1:1759605-1772167 GCA_029814765.1 Acanthurus leucopareius | reverse complement strand
TGTAATTGTCACTTAATTTTGTACTCCTATTCACGACACAGGAACAGATTACATCTGTCCCGCGAGGTGGTCCACACAGTGACGTGCATCATGGCCTCTGATGCGCAGTCTGGTGGACCCTGCGCTCTCCCGGTTGCTGTAAAGGTGACAGCGGCTCTGACCTTCTTCGCCACCGGGTCTTTCTTCTTTGCCCTAATAACTTTTTTTTGGCCCTTCTCCTTACATCATTGAACCGTTTTTTTAAATTGGGCAGCGGTTCTCAGATTATCTGGGCAAACTTGATTGACAATATTAGTAACTTCCTGCCAGGCTGTTTTTGCATCATCAGCCCATGGAGGTCTGTTCGCATTACCATATATTCTGGTACTGCGAGGTTGGACCTCCCAGACCAGCATATCAGTTTCCTCCTGGGAGAAGTTTGTCCACCTGGAGCTGCTGCTGCTGCTGTCTTTGTCCATGGTGGTGGCGAGGTGAAATTGGCACTGCGCCTCGCCCGCAGCGCATTTAAAGGCAAGGAGAGGCGTCCATTTGATTGGTGAAGATTACACTCGGCTGTGTTAAACCCACTCACGCCTTCTCTTCTCCCTCTTTGCCACTTGTGCCGGTGGGAGGGATGGAGGCATGGTTGCGCCGGACTGCACCGTGCATGAAAATTGCAAAATGCGCTGGCCACACCCTGTTGGCGCGGCGCAGCCTGGTCTATGAAAATAGAGCCCATGGTCTCAATACCCCCTTTGGTTCCTGAATTATAGTGTTGAATAATATGCAGAAAAGTGTTTCTGCAGAATATTATGATGTCAAAGTGAAGTTGAGCTTTGACCGTATGGATAGAAAATGTCAGCACTTCATCAGTTAATCTTGTTAGACTTTTGTGTGAAAATTTCTACTTTACCTAGCTCCTAAAGCATAAATCTTATGCTTCGTGAGTCCATAGACATGCTTACATCACATGTTGTTCTTGTATCTGTCCTGGTCTGATGTGGATATCATGCATGAGAAACAGGGAAAACAAGAACAATAGTCATGTTACCCAGCTTGACTTACTCATAAACATGGCACAAGATGAACAGGACCATGTGGCACCAACAGCTGCTATTTTTGTGTTACAAGCTTGCACTGGGTTTATCTTGTTTTGCCAGTACTATTTCAAGCTACCCGTCAACAGCAGTCAAAGTGACTTTAAACATTCGTTTAACAACAACCAGTCGCCCAATATGAACCAGCTAACTAGGACTGGTTTCATCACATTAACTGGATACAAGGAAACAAACGATCAAAACAAACAATCAAAACATCTGAATTACCCAAACAATAATAAATCTTTATTGTATGTGCTGAAATTGAAATTGAGTATGTGGATGGAACAGCGGAAAATACTTGTCCAACATATTAACCGCTAACGACTTAATACCAATCCTAATGTTATTCACTAGTAAGACCGGAAGAGAATGAGGAGTGTATATGAATACACTGTATATGTAATTTTTTTTTTTTTAAAAGGAACTGGGTTAAGAGCTGTTCCATCTATACATTGAATATGATTGGTGACTAGAGAGCTGGAGTTTTTGTTTGTGCAACAGATTCTGTTCAACTCCTAATATATAGGCACTGCTAAAAGGAAGTCTCTTAATGTTTGCGCAGGAATTTTTACTCTGCAGATCATATTATTTGAGCTCTACTTATTTTTGCAACTTTGTCATCATTCAAACATCTGTTACACAATATTGTGGTGCACCATTGTGTCAAGAAAGTGGGTCTTATAGAGACAGCTTTAAAACACACAGCAAAATTAAAGTTAAATTATTTTTATGCTTTTTTTTTTATCCACTGCTGTTTGTTAATATATGCTGTGAAGAGTTCATTTGTAATTGCTGCAACTTAAAATATCTTCAATGCATCTGATAAAAAGTTTTAGTCCAAATGTTTGTGGATTAAAAATGTGGATTTTAAAGTTATTAGATAACTATCAACACTATTGAGTATAGCTTAAAAATGTTATTAGTTTATTGACAATAATTTGTTGCAGTTTCAATAATGATAACTTGTTCAATGTATTATTTTAGTTAGATGTTAGAAGTCTTAGATTTTATCTTGTAAAAGGTAAATATTTCTTAATCTTCTCTGACAGTAAACTTAACATCTTTGGGTCTTGGACTGTTAAATCAATATTGATAAAAGAAAGACTCACTCCTCTCTAACTTTTATGACACCAAAAAAACAAAGGATATTCATTTTTTTTTTACTTTTAACTTTCTTTGTCCTAGAGGACGTTAGGATTTTTTGGCTATGGTAAATCGCTTTGTGGGGCTGCACCATATATCAAAGCTACATTCTTACCACAGCACATTTGCTTTAGCCCAAGGCCCTTTCATGCATGTCATCATATCTCTCTCTCTGCCTTTCCTATCCCTGTCTATCTTTCAAATAAGGCCCTATTACTACTACTAATAATAATAATAAACATATATACATTTTATGTAAATCCACTAAGCTGGTCTTCTGTTTAATATAGGGACCAGTCCTGAAAAATGTATTGTTGTTATCCCAACAGTCTAATCCGCAGACATTAATGTGCTCAAGGAGGCCTATAATAACTACATGCTTTACTTGCAATGGTGCTTGTAACGCATATGAATGCAGTACAAGCATAAGGTTATGTGGGAGTACATTGTGAAACAGAGCTGAAATTGAATTTAAACCTTTTAACTCCTCACTCTGTATAACACTAAAATGAATTTGTGTTTGATCCTGTGTTTGAAAATTATATTTCCACAGATATACAAGCACTTGACATACATTTCAAAGTTTTATCAAAAAAAAACAAAACAAAACAAAAAAACCCTTTGAATCTCTTCTACACTTTTTTCTCCTTTCTGTCATCTACTCCCCCCTGCTCCACTCTCCACACCCTCCTTCACTCATGTAAGTAGTTATAGGGACTAATCCTGAGGGGAGGTGGATCAGCTGTGCTTTCTGACCTACATACAGGGAGCTCAGGTCAATAAGACTGAGTTTAAAGACATGGTTGGTGACCTGGAGACCCAGCTTATCACAACCAAGCTCCTCTTCCTGAGAGGTGTAAGCTAGCTAATTGCTGGGTTATTAAGAGTCAAGTATCCAAGCTGCGAGCCCATTTGTCACATGACTATAGAAAAACTTGCGTTAACTAGGATAATAACCTCTGGTTTGTATACAATGAGCTTCTTATTACATTAGAAAAGAAAATACTTTTTTTTTTTATCTTGACTTTGAAGCTCAGAGTTTACAGATGTCTAAACATGTTAAAGACATGAAACAGTGTAACATGTTTGGTGTAATACCTGTATATCAAGACTTAAAGTGCATTGAAATTATTTGAGCAATAGTGCCCCCATATGGTAAAAAAAAATACTACCTTAAGCCTCAACGCATTGTAAGGCTTTACAATGTGTGAGACTAAAGAGATGAAACTAGTGTGCCTCTTTGTTGGTGACTGCAGCTATGACTTCAGTCTTACTCAGCCTTTGAAAATTGATCCCTCTAGAGCATTACATCCTTAATAAGAGCTGCAAGCTTTAAGCCAGCATATGCAAGAAGAGAGGACATTCTCTTACCATGGAGTCCCTGGTGGGGGAGTCTGACAGCCCATTACTGCTCGGCTCCCAAGTCGAAGAGTTGTAGGCTCTACTGCTGCTGCTGAAGGCCTCCTGGGTGGAGCTTCGTGAGAGGGCCTCCTGAGTAGAGCTCCGCGACAGGCCAGAATAGCCCTGGCGGGAGCTAGTGCCATATGAGTTGGCCACATCGCTGGTCCGACTGCGGTAGCTCCGCAGGGCACTGGCGGAAGAAGATGGGGTGGAGGAAGAGGAGGAAGTCTCATTGAGGCCCAAAGAGGCCAGGTCCCTGCTCAAGTCACTCTGAGATACAGATTTTCGTCGGTTGAGAGAGATGCTGGAGGCCACCGGTGAAGAGGAGAGGTAGCTAGACTGGGCTGAAGACGATGAGTAGGAACTGTAGCCGGTGTAGGCTGATCCTCCACTCAGCCCCGACCCTCCATAGGTCTTGACAGGGGTTCTGCTGAGGCTCTCGCTCCGGCGGCCGCTGCTGCTCCCAAGAATGTCAGTCCGTGGGATGGTTCGGCCCCTGTCGCGGTCCGGCTCTGAGGAGGTGCTGTAGTTACGGCTGCGAGCTGTGGAGCTGCTCAGATAGCTAGAGGAGGAGTAACCTGAGGAAGAGGTGGTGGAGGACATGGGGGACTTGTAGGAGGACAGCCTGTCCCGCTCGCTGTAGGAGCTAAGGCCAGGGGTCAGGGAGGAGCTGTAGGAGCCATAGTGGCTGGCATAGGAGGGGCCAGCATAGCGCTTGGTGGTAGAGGAGACCCGGGACATGCTGCTGCTGCTGCTGCTGCTGCTGCTGGTTTCTCAGCCACAGGGAGGGAGAGCCTCTGGAAGACTGCATCGACTGCAGACACAGCAAAGAGACACAAGTATTAGTTTATCAGCAACAATCCAATCAATACTTGCACTCACTGTAGGCAGCAGTTAGGACATCATTTTTCCTCACTTCACTAAGCATTAATGTGCCTTTAATGATTTAAAATGATCAACAATTTGTGCATCATCGGCTATAGAACTCAACCTTTTTGACATAATATCATTAAAACATAGAATCTTTAGTGATGTACTGAGCTTACTGTGTAACATTTTACCCAATACCAGACACTGGCCCACACTGAAACTTATCCTGTTAATTGAAAGTTGGAACAGCATTATTCCATGCTTTAACCTATTTATGACTAACCACCTTTTCTTTACATTACAACATTTTCAAAGCTTGCCATAGTTTTTAAATTATTGAAGTCTCTCCTTGAAGTTTCAGGCTACAGGCAGCCATTGTCCTCTTTTCAGTACATTTCATAATTAAAATGGACTTACAACAACTTAAAACTTCCATCATTTAGATAGTTAATCAGAGTGAACATCACATCTCCTTTAATATCAACAAAACTAATGAATTTCTAAGGGTACAAAATACGGTAAAACTCTCCAAACTATACTGTAATTTTTTAAACCATAGAACCTTATTTTTCTCACTCATGCAACCGCTAGAGGTGTTATTATAAAAGAAACTGTGGTGAACAACAGTGCTCATCCACATTCGCTGCTGTTTAAGTATATGATCTTAAAATGTCTTTCAAATTCATGACCTTAGATCTTAATTTAGACTTTTTTTTTAAGTGTAGTTTGTTGTTTCCAGATAGTGTCAAAAGTGCCCAGTTTAACCATTCTTTTAATACAAAGTTATTTTGTCATCCCAAGATCAGGTAAAATGTTATCTGTAAATTCATCCCCCAGTTAAATCAAGACTGATTAACATCCCAAAAAGTCTTGTGAAAAAAACTGCATGCAAAAGAACCAGAAAATTAAAACAATGCAAGAATGAGATCAGGTGCAAGGATAAGGATCATCCTGTTGTATGTCACTTCAGTGAGTTCTCTCAAAATGGTTCTGCTATATGTTTTCTGGGTATTGACCTCTCAGAAATTGGTATCTACATCTCAGGCTTTGCATAACTTAGAGGCTTACTGAATACATATTTTGACATGAAGGTTAATTAAAAATCTATAATCTCTTCTTGCAATTGTAGAAGTAACTCTGTTCTATGGTGATTTTGGTTGACAATGGATTATTTTGAATTTAAAAAATATTTTTTCCTTTTTTGTATCAATCAGTGTAATTTATTTATTCTGCTGCAATGACTTTTACCTTTAGACATTTTTTACACTTCTGTGTTATATTTTTGGGTAAATAGTTACTTATGCTCTAAAGACGAAAAGACCATATTTCCATATATTGCTCTAATGTGTCCTTCTACCCCTTGTGGGAAATTCAAAATTCAAAATTAATTAAGGGCCACTTTAAAATAATTATTGTAATCATATATGGTTTTATTTTTGCCACTTTCAGACTGAGATTAATCAAATGAGACTGAGGTACATTAGAGTGTATTTATGGCTGTGCAACTATCTACTGGTACTTTAAATCCCCCTTCACTCTGGAAACCCACTAAACCCCCCCTCCCATATCATCTTGTTACATTTCTGAAATCGCGAAATTCTGTTTATCAAGAAGATAAATAGAAATATGATATATAATCTCAAAACTATTTTGACATTTAAAATTACAGATCCCCTCTCTTGCAGGGCACCAGCCCACCCCTCCTCTGTCTCTTGGTGTAAAGTGTTTCTCCCATGATCATAATGGGAGAGTGCAGCCAGGCATCGGAAAGTAAAGCCAGGCAGGCAGCACAGTGTGTTCCTGCTGCAGCCGACGTAAAGAGAGGCTCTTGTTCACTTGCAAAGCAGTGTCTGAATAAATAAAAGTATCTGGTGTTGCTGATCCGTGTTGAGTTCAGTGAGAGAAGCTCCTATTTCTTTAATCTGTCTCTCTCCCCTTCTCTCTCTCTGGTCCTGCTTCCTATCCTCTCTCACTTTTTGGTTCCTTGTAGGCACCCTGCCTTCTCACTGAATGCACCTACTTCTCCTTACTGCAATTTCTCTCCTCTCTGCCTTTCTCTCTGTGACCACAGATCTATCAATAATTCAGCATATGGATCTGAAGTAGGCAGACAGACTGTGTGCTGGAGACAGGCCAACACACACTGCTAGCCAAAATACACAGAGGCAGGCCACGCAGCTGTGGCCATTCAGTTGAGTACTACTAAGCCAGCCAGGCTAAGAGCACCAAGAAGCTGGCCTTGCTCTAAGTCAGTCAGATAAAGCCAGGCTTGTTCAGTGAACAAGGTTTTTTTCCTATAATTTGGCAGCATTGGTGTTCAGAGGGTTATTTTGGTTTTGGCACTGGAATACAGATGGCAACAGTAACACATGGACTCTATCTGACATAATTCATAGTTTTCTGAAAGAATTATGCTTGGATTGTGATTTTCTCTACTCCATCATGTTTGTCATAAAATGATCAAGCTTGGGCACTGTGGCAGGCAGCTGAATTTAGGTTAGATAAGCAAATTAAATGATAGTTGATGACACCTATCATACAGTAAAAATATGTCACAAAATATGATCTCCTTAATATTTCAGGTTATTAGATGAATGAACAAATATTAACATAAAATCCTGCATGAATCGGTAGCTTCTGCACTATAGACCCCTCATTGGTGATTAAAAGCAACAACATTTAACCTGTGTGCTTAGCTGTGATATACAGCATTTCACTAATGGTTACAAACTTAATGAAATACATGAAATCTACTACAAAAACAAACAGTGCAACAACAACTCTGCAGCAAATAGAATGGTTGTTAAAATATTAATCTTTGTAACAAGTGCTCATACAGACCTAGTGCTCATACTAGACTTAACGAACATAAAAATCCAAAATTAAATAGTGGCATAACATTTCAAAGACTAAATGAATGATTGCTTCCATTAAAAGCCCAGAGCTAATGAGTAATGTGATCATACACAAACACAATTCATAAGAGAGGTCAGAGCTAAGTTGGTCAGTAATAATCTGGATTAATGCTACTAATGGACTCAGAATATGAGTAGAATACATATGAGTAAGACCTACAATAACACTGCAGTACCCCAACAAATATTTCAACCCAGGTCATTATTCTGCAGCATGTCTAGTAATTTGCTGCCAGAATGCAGAGAGAGCAGCACCGTAGCAGCATTTTCAAAGACTGTACCCAGCTTTGACTGAGACAGAATGTATAATTTACTGCAAATTCCACTGACTTCCAAAGTTGCACCTTGTAAAACCCCCAAATCCTTATCATCACACTTGCTCAAAGCTTAATTATCTGAATCCTCACACTGTGTAAAGTAATGGATGATCCATAGCCCCATAAGCTGTGTACTCTGTGTATTTGCTTTCCACTCAGCTCTCCACTAAAATTGAAGTTTGTAAATGAACAGTTCTGTTTTACCCAATCACAAACATTAAAGTCAAACTTTTGTCAAATGGAGATTTTGCTTTTATGTATTTATTTGAGTCTATATGATATTCTGGAACACTACAACACCTCAAATAAGGATAGCCAGTTCATCTTTTGAGCCCTTGAAAGCTTCACATTGGCTTTGGTTAGACCTTACCCAAACCTCTGCACCCTTGCACCTCTCAGTATTCCCACAGCTGTATCACAGCCGAAGACCCAGGACAGGCAAGATAAACAAGCTTGGGCTAGTCTGGTGGGCGAACTGCTGAGAGGTAAGTGCAAATAGGTAGTCATGCCCGTGGGAGTAACACCACACAGCGTAGACACAAAGGATTGATAAGATGATAGCAACTTCACTTCTTAGAGAGAGAGATGTCTCCACGGAAACAACAACACAGGCATGGGTGCAAGCATGCACCACAAACACACATACAACCACACTCTGGCTACTCTGCATTTTCGGCCTCCCCTGAGGTTGTGCTAACCAGCAGTTACCATGGCTACTGAGGCAACATGCTGCATGTGTTTGCTTTCTACCAACGCATGAAGGACATAAAAGTAGCAGTATGACATATTCCATAGCAATTTACACTAATATAAGAGCTACAGATTGCACTTAATGCTCTGTATTCTTCTTCCTCACCAAGGCTGAGCCTCTACATAGCTATGAAATGATACAACAGGAAATGACAGAATCAAATATGAGATTGAAGCAATGTGAAAATACAACATTCTACCACTATGAAAGAGCTAGTAGATCTGCCAAGGTTCTACTAATTCTGCATTAAGAGAGCTATCAACAGAGTAGCAGAAGGGCCGGCATGAGCGCAATGATAGAGAAGGGTTAAGCTGCTGACTGCTGGCCATCCTTGGCAAAAGCTGGACGTATGAGGTTTCACTTACTGGGCAGGTTTCAGAAAACCAAGCCTAAAACTTTGGGCACTTAATTTAACTACCTTGAACTGCATCTAAGAGCAACTGAAAGACAAAAAAAAACAAGGAAAGATTTTAAAAAGCACAAATATCCAGTGTAATTCATGCCAGTAGAACATTTCCTTTTAAAATGTCCCCCTATTCACAAAGTCAATGATCAGCAGTGTCAAAGCTCACCAAGGTGCCACTGAAGATGTCACTCTTTCATTTTTAAAGATGCACATTTTAATGTTTTTATATAGGAACAGATTGTCTGTTGTGAGACTTATTATCCAACCCTGCAGTTCCCCTTGCTCAACAGTTTCAGGTTATTGTTTTGGTTTTATAGCTTTAGACAACGGGTTTTATACAACTTTAATGTTTTGGTTAACTCTTATTAACCTTTTGTAAACTGCCCTTAAATTCAGCAAGTGTTCACCATGTGGAAAAAACAAATTACTACAGCAATCTGATCTCAACCTACAGCAAAAGTATTATTTAAGAAAGAGGTAAACAAGAGGTTTACAGAATTGAAATCTATCTGGGCATATTATAAATAGGGTGAGTGAAATATAAGCCATTAATACAATTCAACTCTGTTTGATATTAAAGTTAATATTAAAATAATAATAACACATTTATTTATATGGAATTTTCAAAAAGCTGTTAATTAAAGTCTCTTGTTAATTGCTATTGGGACTGTTGGCTGGCTGAAATGTGCTTCATTCTAATGAGACAGTACATTATGTCCTCCACCAAGTCCCCCTGGCTTTTTGGAGAGCAGAACCAATCTTAAGTGTGGTAGAAGTGTGTGATGACGCAGAATGTCATAGCCTCCATGCCCTGGGGTGATACGGCATGACTGTAACATCAGCACAGATGCTCTCTGGCGAGAGTATGTGTGCCTGTAAGTGTGTGGAGAACTGCTACACTATAGTAAATGGATAGCTCAATCACAGCTGAGTCAGTGCTTTGAAGCTCTGAGGCTTGTAGTATGAGTAATTATTCAAATGAAATCAGTCACTCTGCACTACACCTCTCACTAAGGATGTCTTGATATTGCTGATCAAAATTTAATTTACGTTGGTCTGTCTCAGCCTGCTATTGCTTTTAATTATGATGACATAAAGTGTAAGCACTTTACTCATGGATTTAAGTCAAAATGCAGGTATGTGAATGTGAGTTATTACTGTGCTGCTGTGCACACTGATTACCGTCTTCCAAAATTTTGCCAAGCTCTTCCTTTTTTGTCTTATTACCAGTGTAAGAAACATCCAACTAGCAGCTTGAAATTTTTAGCTGATCACCTGCTTTCCCAAGACATTATTGCTATTATTTGATAATAAATCAAATGGTGATAATTCACATCTACATTCATAGATTCGTCCTACATCTGTATAGCACAACAAGCTGTGAACACAATATTGATATACTGTCACCTTATAAAGGGAAAAAATGTTAGCAAAACATTTCAAAACTCACTTAAACTTGATGGCTCTTTGGCCATCCACCTTACATTGTTTTATAATTACTGTCACAATATAAACTAAAACAGTTAACAGTTTAAGCAAACACTTGCCACCAGGCAAAAAAACCTAATACGATGCAGACATAATGTTGTTCTCGTATGGAATAATGTTAAAAATGTTAGGCCTCTGAGCTGTGCAGGGTTTGGTTTGGTCTTACAGAGAGCTATCTATATACCCTGAAATATGAGTGGATAAGTAACTGCTGATGTCTGTGAGGGCCACACTGACGCCTCTGCCCCTGTCTCTCTATCCATTACAACTAGTTGCCAAGCTGTTACATATTGAAACTAGGCTTGACTACTTTACTATTCTGAGAAGTCATGTTGGATCTCCTCCAGAACTTCCCTTGCTACTGGTTAGATACCATTCAGTACCCCTGTTTTCCCCTTAGCTATGCTAACTGTGTGACAGTATGATGCTGTATATAATGCAATATTTAAAACTTGATATGAAGATGAAAAAAAAATGAACTAGAGAAATGCAAAGTGCTGGCCCAAGGAAACTAACCTCAAAATAAAATTGGCAGTAAAACATTTGGCTCCTAAAAATGCAAGAAATAAGATATTAAACATCTATAATTTTCACTTGCCCTAGCCCCTTTACTCTCAAAAAAACAACAAAAAAACAAACAAACAAAAGGTTAAAGCTGATGATAAAAAAAAAAAAGAAAACTTATCCCTCATTAAGAATTTTTTAATTCAAAACTAAGTTTCTGCAAATATGAAAACCTGGAGAGGAGCAGCTAATTTGCATTTATCATGTTGGTGACTCACAGGAGAGGCCATAAAAGCTGCAGTGACCTCAGAGAGTAGGCTACAGTGATTGATGCTCTAGTCTTTGCAGCTGAGTGGCATTATTCTTTATTCATTGAGCTAATCATTTGGTCAATTAGATATCATTATTTTTTGAAATACCTATTAATCTCTGCCATTCCACTAAGTGATGTTGAGATGATTCAGATTTACAGAAGTGGCTTTAAAGTGACTACTGGCTAAAGCAGTCTCATTTATGAACACACAGATTTTCTGTCTACCCCTAAAGAGTCAACCACCAGTAGCTCCACAGCTCACCTGAGATAATTTGTTTCATGAACCCCTAATTACAAAATATAGGTATTCTGGGATACAAAATCCCATTTTGCTTTCACTGACAGGACTTAATAAGACTGTCCTTTGTGTTAGATTGAGATTTTCTATTAAATTTCTCACTATTAGGCTAGAAAGGTGGTTGGGATACCTGGTAATTTATGAGTGGTTGAAATCTTATCTGTTACATAAAACATCCCAGGTGTCCATTGGGGGTCATTTGATAAAATAACCAAAATAAGCCGAATAGCCAATAGTCACTGCTAAACATCTAAGCAATATTCTGGGTCAAGCCTCGCTACTCCTTTGCATCCTCCTTTCTGTACCTAAAATGTGTTTCTTAACATAGTTTTATTGTACTTTTTGGCTGCTATGTTAGAAAGCTGTGACCCCACATATATGATAAAAACACTTTAGCCAACACAAAACCAAGCATTGTCTGTATTTCACCAACCAAACCAATTATTTAGTGAGCTCTAGTCTCCTAGTTTAAAGATTTGTTGTTGTTGTTTTTTTAATTGCAGATGCTGGTTTTTAGAGAGCAGGGAGGCAGACGGCTGATATAAAATGCAGATATCAAAATAAAAAGTCATGTATAGTTCATTGTCAAAGCCACATTTCAAGTTTACTATACATGATTATCTGAGCCAATTACAAGCTGTTTTAGATACAATTAATATTAATTATGGAACTACGAAAATATATATCTGGTTATTCTGCACATTTCAAAACATGACCGGTACTTAAGGGGGAACGTGTGCAGTATGTCAGAGGCGATGTCATAGAACAACGTTATTTTATACACATAATATATACTTTGACGCTAGCTAGTAACAGATTTTATTACTGGCTTTAGAATTTCTGTCATTTACGATGGAAGAAGTGTTAACATGTAACAGATATAATGTTGTTTGAGAAAATAAAGGCAAACCTTTACTTTTGCTATGCATAAGAGTTATAGTACACAACTTATGACAGATTTTTTTTTACCATCTTTTCAAAACTCACAAGCAGAAGTGCTTACCGTATTTTCCGCACTATAAAGCGCATCGGATTATAAGACGCACCTTCAATGAATGGCCTATTTTAAAACTGTTT
>JAQMCX010000053.1:1722248-1754378 GCA_029814765.1 Acanthurus leucopareius | reverse complement strand
TGTGTGTGTGTGTGTGTGTGTGTGTGTGTGTGTGTGTGTGTGTGTGTGTGTGTGTGTGTGTGTGTGTGTGTGCAGGCATTGGCTTAGCCTAGTTTTTGGAGAAGAGTACCTGAGGATTGCCTCCACAGGTGATCTGCCTAGCTGAGGAGTTTTAACCCTGCAGAACCCAGTTGGGGGCACAGAAAGAGAGAAACTAACAGATAGATGTGAGCTCCAGGAAACACTGATGTAATATTTATCAAGGCCTTCAAATTTGCATGGAAAGTCCCTAATTAGCCAGAGGAAATACTGCTACAAACAAAATATTGCTCCAAAATGAGATACTCACCTAGTGAGGTTCACTACCTTGTGTCAGCAATAACAGTTAATACAAAATTAATATTTAAGGCTCAGTTCCCCTGAATCACAAAAAAACACATTTCTCCAAATATCCTACAACAATTGAAAATATGATAATTAAACATGCAGATGATATTATTTTTTAATGTTTTCTGTGTTGAAACTATTGCCTCCCACCAATACAAAGGACTTAAATTTGTGATGCTGAATGTATTGAGATGCAAGTGATTTGGAAGCCTTAGCAGCAACAGCTTTACAAGGTACAAGATCATTTATTTATCCTTTTGCAACACAAGGTTGTACAAGGATTGAAGTCTGTAGTCTTTCATACAACACAACACAATAGCATAGCATAGCATATAAAGATCGATGTATATGGTTATTTATATACATACACTACCGGTCAAAAGTTTGGGATCACTTTCAGTTTTCATGTTTTCAGTGGAAACACGCACAGGATTATCCTGCATAGGAAATATAGCAAACATGGCTGTAAACAGGACATGACGACATTGTCAGAGTAAGAAATAATGATCTTAATGGAAATTATTACTTTGTACTTCAAATGTTCCCTTCATCAAAATAACCACCTTTTGCAGCAATTACAGCCTGGCAGATCTTAGGCATTCTCACTGTCACTTTTTCTAGGTAATCTGATGGTCCCCCAGACCCTCATGCTGCCTCTACTGTGCTTGACAGGTGGCATTAAGCGTCGGTGTGGCATCTGAGGTGGTAAATTAGGAGATTTGTATAGAGTGCAAAGGGGTCTTGAAGAAGGAAGGCTACAATACCCATCCAATATAATATACAATACCCAAAAAATGCTGTCGACTTTTTTCTCCCATTTCTCATCCCCCAATCAAGTGCTGTCCACAGGGTAAAGCATGAGGTGGGCCTTCCTTCGTAAGTAAGTAGTAAGTAAGCAAATGAAAAAGAAAACGTGTATATGGAATTAAGAAGTCTACCTCTCAGGACAGATATCAAAGTGCTGTTATGTTTTATACATGTGCTACATTGCTGCTAAAATCTTGTACACAATAATTTTTTTTCTTCGAGGAAATTGATAAGGCTTACGGTTTCTACATGTTTAATAATTCAAGAACAAAGAAAAATGTTGCAACCCCACCCCCAAAAGAAAAAAAACAACAAAAACTTGCTATTATTTTTCCCTCACTTGGTTGGGGATATTTTTAAGGAGTTCTCCTAACAGATTGTGAGATTGTGTGTGAGATTGTTATTTTTAATATTCCAAGTTGTAGCACTTAATTTGTCAATCAAGCTGGAATGTGCAAGTATTTGCATCAAAGCGGTAGAGTTATAAAATTATACTGCAATATAACTGTACCATTTTATACATCCAAATGCTGACATGGTTTTAAAGCTGCTGCTGAATGAAACAGTGTCACACACAGAGGAGGGAGACTGCCATTTATTTATTATCAGTGACGCATCTTCTGTAATACAAGAAAGATGACTCATTCTGTTCCATTTGATACTTCATTTAGGTTCCTACAAAAAATATTATGCTTGAATTGCCACAGATTATGAACAGTCTTGTGTTACATATAGCTGAGTGAAGTGATTAGCTTAAATACTGGTGTATAACTCTAAGCAAGGACAAAAACCTGCACATTTAGTCCAACCAATATCTATAACACTATAATCAAAGACAAATATAGTCTTGTAAGATCCATGTGAGTTCTGGTGCACTACTTTTAGAGGCAGATGATGACTCAAGATGTGTATTTACTGATTTAACCAATGTAGCAAGTATCTAATTTGATTCACAGGTTCCCATTTGAACGGGATCTGCTATACTGAAGCTTCCAGATCTCTAGTATTATGTTTTAAGTATTTAACTAGGTAAGGGAAATATAGAGCTTTCAATATCTGAACTATCTCCATTGTAGCAGGCAAGCTCTCATCCAACAGTGGAGAATTACAATTTTTAAAAAGGTCTGAAGTCAGTTGATTATAGTTTTGAGATGGTGAGCAGCCTTTAAGCTCATCTTTCAGCTTACCATTTACTCACTGTGCTCAGCAGAGAGGGAGGTAAAAGGTTATAACTAAATAATTTAAAGGAAAAATCCACCATCAGTTACTCTTCAGGAAGTAATTTTACTACTCATTCACTGATTTCCTACATTTTTTTAAAAAATGGGATGCTTTTTGTCAGATTTTAGCCAAACTACTTCCTTCATGTTTCCAGTCTTCTACTCAAACTAAAAACTATGATTTATCTGGAGGTTGTGATACATTCCAATCTGTTGAAGCTACTGGTGTGTTATTTCTCTGTCTTTATAATAGATGTTTCCCTTGTGAAAATGTGGCTCCAGAGGGCCTCACAGTATGATTATGCAGTAGTGTTACAAAAAGCTAAGTGTTCAGTCAGTAAGACAAATTCAACAATTGCAGCACAAAAAAAAATCAACCAAATAAAACCTACGCATTGATTTACCAATAGGTGTTAAAAGGGCACTGGGTAGAACTTTCCCTTTAAAGGTCCTGAGAGTCTGTTTTTTTGTTCAGTTTGTTAGTAAGAAAGATGGGGGCCTTTGAAAACATTCCAGTCTCTTCCAAAGTCAAAACAAGTTTAGATATTTTTGCATAAGAAAATCTGTATTTGTTTTTTCTGAGTTTTTCTCATTGCTTTGAACTTTTTGGTCTCAGTTAGATAAAGGTAATTTAGCTATCAGAATTTGAATAAAAAATGTGATGACATTTGGGGATGTTTATTTATTTTGACATGCCAGTGTCAATCAAACTCCATCAGTTCTGCTTCTGGACAAAGCACATTGTAAACATAAATTTTATTTAGCGATTATAGGCTATATAAATAAAACTGACTTGACCTGACTTTATTGACAGATTAACTGTGTTTTTGTTAAACCCCTAAGAAATAATAACTAAGCATGTTTTTTTTCCTAACTTTGATTGTTGCTTTATTAAGCATGAATCTTTAGTATTACAGGGGAATATTTCAAATCTAAAATCAAGTTTTCAGGAGCTGTAAGGGCTGGAAAAAGCCTTTGCCACTATTCTTGGCTTGTAGCAGTTTGGACAGTCAGCAATAGACACAATAATACCATTATAACAAACAATTCTAAGAAAAAAAAAAGAACTCCAAAGATAAAAAAAACATTTACATTGAGACCTTAAATGTTTTAGTGTGGCTTAATGTAAACAAAGTTCCATTAAGTTCTTTGTTCAATAAATCTAAGCAGGCATAGTGACCAGCTTCCTTGCAAACACATAATCAGTAACTAACATGCATGCCACATGTTCTCACTTCAAATCAGATCTCACAATGATTAGTACATAAAGTATAACTCAATAGATAAGTTGGTGCCAGCACTGCACCGCTGCCTCTGTGCTGGTTTCTATGGCTGTGGTTCATGCTATGCAACCATTAAATCAGCACTACTGTGATAAAATGGGAAAACAGGTCCCAGTGTTGTAATTTTTTTCTAACCTGCTTCATGTCAGTGCAACACTGTCATACTGACTTGTACTCTTATTATATCACACCTTCTATTATTCAAGTATAGCAGTTGTGTCATAAAGTAAAACTGGTAAATTGTAATAGTATGGAGAGAAATATTATGGCATTCATATACTTGATATATTAACACTTTTGGAGGGTAAAATTAGGCCTTAGCACACTGAGCTGAGCTTTCTATCAACAGTGGATAAAGAGAGAGTACAGCCATAGCACATAAATCAACCACTTCTTGTGAATATTTAATTATGTGGCCTGACGAATCAGCAGTGTCCATAGCCATAGCACTGTGCTCTTTCACGAATCCCCTACCCTGCTAAGTTGCTTGCAATAGGAAAAATCGATAGCACCAAACATCAAACATCAGTGCTACTCTTATCCAAGGTAGAGGCTGTAGAATAAAACCAATATACATGACACATATTGCACATTATATTACCCTAATAAGCTTTTTTAGTGGAAGTATTTCTGGGCAGGAGTGGAAGGCAGAACACAATAATGTGGAGTAGATGAAACAAAGATGTAGGCATAAAGGAATATTTCACAATGTAATGTTAAGTTGAGGGGGGCATACACATGTGCTTAATGGAGAACTGTGGCTGTTCAAGGGAATTACTAATTATATACTAGGAAAATTGTAAACAAACCTTAAAGCGATACTTAAAGTAAGCATTTACAGGTCCATAAACCAAGATAATCCACAGAAGTTGTGCACTGACATAACTTATGAAAAAAAATGGAACAAATCTATACTTTCATGATGTTTTATTAGATAAGTTGTGCCATCACACTGCTCTTATGCAGAATGTGCATGAGAAATTGTCTTTTAGGTACCCTGGTGTGTGAGTTGTGAGTCACTTCCTCTCTCACAAAAAAGATGGAGTAAGGTTACTGTACTGGAAGAGCACATTTGACATTAAAGACAATGAAGCCTGTAGGGGGCAGCACATATCATGACAGAACAGCTGCTTTGTGGTAACTAGTTGGACTAGTTCAGTTGCATGAGTGTGTGTGTGCAGTGGGTGCTTAGTGATGAGAAACATAGTAACACCAGATCTTGGGCAGTGACAAAGAGCACGTCTATCCATCCATTTTCTGCTGCTAATCTGGGGCCCGTTGGCATAGGCAAGGTAGTCCAGATGTCCTTTCCAGCAGCGCTTCCCAGCTCTTCCTAGGGGATCCTGATGTCAGATGAGATATATTCTCTGTCCAGCATGACCCACCTATACCTGCATCTTTTTATCATAAAACAGCAGCAACTCTTTAATGAAACTCCATCCTATGTCTGAGTTCCTTATCCCATCCCTAAGGATGAACCCTGTCACTGGGCAAGGGAAACTTATTTTGGCTACCTACACCTCAGGTTACATTATGACTAAAGGTGAAGGTTGAAATGTTGATTAACTAGTAACTAACTGACACCGCACCAATCCGCCTGTTTATCCTCACATGTGAACAAGACCTGAACTCCATCACTTGTTGCAGAAACTCTGTCTTAACCTAGAGGGAGCACTTCTCTTTTGTGGCAGAGATATGGCTACTGAGAAACTATACTGTGGTCCCCAGACTGGACATTCTTCTACCCACATCTGTGTCCTATCCACATACAATCAGGGACAAGGGACGACTCTGAAGAAGCCCTAACAGTAACACCTACTGAAAATATGTGACTTCCTGCTCAAAAATGGAGACAGAGCTTACTCTGATTACTTTAGGACCTGGATGCTTGATAGCAACAGCACTGGCACGCCTTACTCTTGCAGAGTCACCAACAAGACACCTTAGAGGATACAATCGGAAGCCTTCTCCAGGTCCATAAAACACATGTAGAAAACTTATTAAAAGATAAACATTAACCTCACCTAGTTTTTAGACTGTTAAATATGGTCAATTGTGGATCACTACACTCTTGACACCAATTTGTCAAAAAGTAGCATACCTTTCTCATATGTTTCACCAATTTTCCTGTAACCTCATTCATCTACTACACTTAAATTTGTTTTAATTATCCCTTCAGATACAATGTGTTTGGCTCTTTGTTGTCCTACTTAAATGTTTGAGCCTTTATGTTGTCGACCAATCCTGATGCAGTACAGAACTCAAAAAGTGTGATGTGAGAAGATGATGCCTGCAGAGCACATACACTGAGTGTATTTTTCAGTAAAGCCAGGAGATCTTCTGCCCAGCAGATGTACTTTTGTAATCAAGCACAACGTTTGCATATTTTAAATAACTCAGTTCTCCATTTTGTATGAGCATTTCTATAGTCCTAACTTGTTTGTGGAGGTACCATCTTAGACAGAAATGATTAAGTGAACTAGAGTATTTTTATTTATCTTAAGACATCTGAAGGGCCTTTTGAGAATTTAAAATCTAAGAGCTTTTTCTTAGATTAATTTTGCACTGGTTATTAATTGTTATTACAGCTCTAGAAAGAATCTCTTGCTTTTGGACTGCTGGTATTTTGTCAAAATCTGAAATTTGATGCAGTATCTTATACCTTTGGCAATAAGATATGTATCTTATACCTTTGGCAATAAGATACAATAGTATGAAAAGAAGACACCGCTTTAAATGGATCCCAAAAATGCAAGTTTCATCACTAAACCCTACTTATAACATTTTTTATAGAAATGATTTTTCCTTCAGCAACTGATGCTCTACCTGATATTATGTCTACCTGCGAAAGCAGATGAGCACAGCATTTTCCCTCCACTGCCGCACTACTAATCAGGGTAGCTTTTGTGACAAGTGGATAAGCCAGTGGTGTTGGATACTTGCCTAAGCAGGTGCTATGGTACATAATGTGTACTAAGAGATAGAGCTGCTTTGCTGTTGCTGCTAGTACAGCAGTGCCCTCCTCTCTGCTTAAGCTGCTAGCTGACGACAGTGAGTTTCTCTCTTGGCCCATTCTCCAGTGTGACACATATGTCCACTAACTTTAGTGGATGCCCTCAAATAAAGCTAAAAATTAAAAAAGTTCTTGAAATTCTCTCTAGTTCAGCTGCATGTCCAGCTAGAGCCTCCTAGCAGCCCACTGTTCACTGTGCAGCCTTCATTCCAGTTGGGCCACTGATGCTGTTCCATACATTTTCCCAGTTCTTTAGTGATGTCAGTTAACCAATCAACAAATAATCCAGTTAATAACTCTAGTCACTCAAATCAACCAGTTAGCAACCAGCTGATCACTTGCTCTTAGGCACCACCAATATTTCATCACCGTCTTGGATGCTGTAGGAGTGAAGAGCACGGGTATTGTACTTCATTTCCTCTGGACCGAAGGCGCTGCACTTGTCGATATAATAAAGCCTCATGCTGTTGGTGGACAGCTGGACCACTGTTGTCAGCTGCTTCTTCAGCTCAGCTACCGTCTGGTCCAGACGAATGCTCACCTACAATGGAGATGTTTCTTTGCATTTTAGCGGTAAAACTGACATTCTTTTCGCTCAGAATAAGTACAAAACATGCCAAAGTCTGGAAATTTTAAATTCTGCACATAGTGGCTTTAACAAAATGGCTGCAGAGTTGCACAATAACTCTCTGGATATGCCACTATAAGTGGTACAATTCGCTTTATACATAGTCATGCAATTCATGTTCACATAATGATATTCCTGTAGCCATTTTCAAGGGCTAATAAGCCGCTCTTAGCCATTACTGATTAAATGTTGTTAAGCTTTAATGCGACCAACAGAGAATCATCTAAAATCCAGAAAAAGACAACCATGTTTTCCAAACAGGTTGACTAGTGAGGAATACAATATTTACATTGAGTTAAATACATGGTGTTTGGTTAATGATCTTTTAAAACAGAGGTTCATTGTGAGCCAGAAAGTAGAACACTGCTTATTTATTTGTTACAAAGTCAGTGTTTTTTAAGCATAAAATGTTTCCATCACATCCCCATGCAAAATGATTTCTGCCACAGCTAAATACTTTTTTGAATGAAGTTTCATGAAAATGTAACTTAACATATTTATCTGTAACCATTAGAATCTGAGAGCTTGATTGGTGCTGATACAATACAAAAGGTACCGTTAGTGCACTAATAAGTCAAGGATGCAGCAATAAGGCAGAAAAGATAATAAAATTCAATGCAAGGACACTCAGTAGGACTGCAAGGTCATACATGAATGCAGAACCACTCAGAACAATATTCCAATACATGCCTAACACACCTGCTCAACTTTTTCCTCACAGTGAACCTCCACCTGGGCACGACAGCGAGGTCGGAGGTCAATCTCAGCAAGTGGTTCCAGCTTCCCGTACTTTGTTACCAGGGAATGGTATCTGAGGATGAAAAGAACAGGTTGCGCTGTAACACACACCAGTATAGTTATAAAGAATACTGTGGGCTTTGAGTGCAGTGTACCTATAAGGGAGCTCCTCCTCAGGGTAGTCTAAGTAATAACGGATGAAGAACCTTTCTGCATCCTCTCTCTCACTTTCAGTCACAACACTGCCATTTAACAGCGATATTGAAGGAAGCCTTAGGACAAGCACATACATACTGTATTATAAAGCTGCCAATGTATAAGCTTATTGCTTTAAGATGTCAGGAAGCAACCTTACTGTTTACTATGAAGGAGGGCTATTCAAACTATTGTATTTGAGGGGACTCACTGTGCTATCATGAGGCTGCGTCGCTCCACATTGGTGTAGGTCTGCAGTAAGGGGATGCCCTGCAGCCGCACCTCCTCCAGCTTAGGAAAAAAGTTCAGCTTCTCAATGTCATCCCATTGGTTGAAACCTGACACCACACAGGTAGGTCATGTACAGTTAGGACAACGAAACAAGGACAGTAGACAAAGCACTGGAGGAAGGTGTGCTGTGGATTAGGCCAGTAATGTCCTCAAGAGGGAATGATTCAATTCTTTGTCAGATTTAAAACTGATGATAAGGCTGGTTTAATGGCCCTGGGATGCATTTTTTTAAGCTTTTCATAATAAGTGATAGGATTTACTCATACAAACTATCTTCTTTAAAAGCAGTTTTGCTTTATTTAGGTTTATTTCATTTTTTTCTCTGTTGCTTTTTTATTAATTTGAAACAGTTGCAAAAAAATCAATACATACATACAAACATGTTTACATATTTCTGTGCAGCAATTAGTATTATACAATATTTAAATCCACATCTGATGAAAGTGGGCAGGTTGTTCAGTTTAGAATGAATTAATAAGACCTTGAAATGTTTATTTTAACTTTTGCTGTTGCTTGTCAATTGATGTATATTTATTTTAATAGAGAAAGAGTTAAGACTCAAAGCCGTGTTTTCATGGGTTTATGGGATGGTAACAATGTAAATGTACACAAAAAGTGATTTTTTTGTGGATGAATTCCATGATCCAGGATTCCAACGTTACTTTGCTCCACTGAAACCAAATTACAGCAAGTATGTCTGTCGAATTTCTTAGTTATTGTTGTTCGACTTAATGCATAACAAGCCAGCATACCTACAAGCCTAAATCATCCCAAGTCTCCAACCATAAATCCAACAGCCCGGTACTGAATGAACTAGATCCATCTCACATTCAGTGCTATGGCACCGAAACACAGTCGAGTTTACTGACATTCAGCTGTAATCAAGCTCTTCAGCTGGCTAGCTGATGACATAAAATGTGTTTTTTTGAAGTTCTGACTGTGCTGTCCATGAAATTAAAAAACAAACACACAAACTATACATGATTAGCTTATCACCTGATAAAACTAGACACTAGTTCTAGTCTATTAACTGGCCTGAAATATCTAAAAGGACTAGGAAAGGTAAAAAAAAACAAAAAACAAACAAACAAAAAAATTGCTACAAAAAGGTGAAAAGTGTGCATCTGCTTCCAAAAAAAGTGTGGTGACATCCAAATTTCCCGTTTCAAAACAACATGAAATCTATCAATAAAGGTATCCTCAATCAGTTATATCAATTATCCCCTTTGTTATGACATTTAGTTGGGTATTATCAATAAACCACACTGCTGTGCTGTGTGACATGTTATTTCACTGCCATAAAAACTCATCATGTTGTTTATTCTGATTTAGTCTTACATATTTATTTTTACTGCTGGAAATACCACTAGTCCAAAATGTTGATTGTTCTGCCACTAAAAACAATCTCAAAAATAATCCCACTTTTTTCTTTCTTCCTACTGTTTGTCAAAAACATAAATGCCCTGCTGTTCTAAAAAATGACTGTACCTTTTTTTAAAAACTTAATCTTCAGTAGGAACTGATGGGTTTTGGGGCTGAGAGCAACAGACATGGTAGGAAAGTAAGAAGGCTCTGGGAAATTTCTGTTTTTGCTTTTTGGGGATTTTTTGAAAGTAAAATTAATATTGTAAGTGTCTAGTCACAACCCTAATCCTACATCACAGCCTTTGTTGCCTATTATCTCTCCTTTCAAAGCCTCTGAAAGAAGTTAAGAAGTTTTGAAGTTGAGGTCAACAGTGCAATGATCTCAGCCTGTGTGTTGGATTCATTTTTGCTTCAGGAAAAGTAAGTCTTAATCATAATAAATCTTAATCTGAGGCAAAAAAAAAAATTTGCAAGAAGAATGTTTTCCTGTGCCTCACGCAAAAGAGATATGACAAAGTATTACATTAAAGTAAATACAAATGCCACTTTGTGTGTCTCATTGTTGTCCCTTCTACTGAACGGAACTCTAAAAATAGACTCACCACAAACACTCCTCAAAATAGAAACAATTCCTGAGATAGAAGCTGATGTGAAAAAAGAATCTGTTGTAATACTCCACAAATAACACAAAGCATTTAGGATACAGTGACATGTTTGCTTGTGCTGAATTAATGATTGTTATTAAACGCAGATGCTGATATTGTCATTCTGGAGGGACTCAGACAAACCTGAGATTCATAGACAGTTTAGTGTTTCCACAAAGAGCCATAACAGGACACTTTGATACCCATCTTAACTGTTTCATATGCTTTATACCAAAAGACACACATAACATGCTAACCTGCGTTGTGCAGGTTAATGCTGCGGAGGTTAGGGAAGAGCCGTTGCAGAATATCCTTGTCATCCTGAATAGAGGACAGGTTGTTGTTGGCCATGACCAGGGTGTCCAGGCTGGGGAACATGGAGCCAAACTTGCGGACTTCGGCCCAGTCCTTGAGGCTGTTGTCGGTGATGTGAAGCAGGCGCAGGGTTGGACAAGCCACACTGGAGGCACTCACACTGCTGTACTCATTAAGGCACAGGAAAAGCTCCTCCAACCTGCAGGACCATGAAGGTGAAAACAAGATGGAATGTGAAGAAGACTGCTGCGTCATGTAAAAATGAATAGAAAGAGACTGACATGGCCCTTTTGAGAAAATGTAGGAACTATTTCTTGAGTTAACAGCAGGTCATTAACTTATGGGCTTGCCTCCATCCATTTAAAATTCACCTAAGTCCATCCTCCTTACTAATCAGATATGGTAAATATAAGATATATGGTAGACAATGTAAAACTATCACGGTACAGTACATATATGGTTTGCCTTGTAATTTTGACTTAGCTTGCCATTGCATAATTCTTATTTTATTTCAATTATCACTTTATTTTTTCAATTGATTTAAAGTCAGTATTAGTAGCTACACCAGTATTTTCCCCCTGGAGATCAATAAAGACTTAAATCTTTTTTAATTTAAACTTGAGTTCTAGTGATACTGTTTACATTATGGTCTGTGCATTTTCCTGAATATCAAGGTTATTTTTTTTCCAAAAATACATAAATAACAAAAAATAAATGATTAAAACATTTTTCAGTAAGTTTTAAGCACTTTTAACATCACAACAAAATTTGACCTATACCCTCCACTCAATTTGGGAACTGACAGGAACCACAGAGGCAGATATTGCATCTCAAGACCTGGACAAATATATTTTAAAAAATTTGCATGGACAGAGTCACTGGGCTACATGGGTCTATAACTATAGGAAGGGTTTGAGTAAAGAAACCCTTTAAGGCCAGCAGCCCAATGTACTCATTTAGATGCCAGTATCAGTCAAGAACAGGCAGACTTCTGAATCAGTCGAATATTAAACCAGCTAATAATTATAATAGTGGCAAGCTTTTACCACAAAAGCTCAGGATTGAAGCTCATCCCCCCACTCTGCTTCTTTGAGCTGCCCATATGTCACCTCACAAGCCTCTGGAGAAAAATAAGAAGCAGTGATCAACTATTATTCTTACTCAGGTATTTCCCTAGTGAGCAGCATCACAGTGTCCCAGGACACTTGAGTGTTGTTGAGTACGAGGCGTCGGACACGGGAAAAGGCTTCAGCGCAGCGTGGGTCGAGGGGCATTCCTGCCAGGGGGTTGGAGCTCAGGTTCAGAAACTCCAGGTTGGGGATGTTGGCCACAATTTTACTGATCTGAAAATGAGAGAAGGATATCTGTTTATTTTGTCTGCTGTAAAATGAAAAAGTTTAAATCAGTAAACTGGAAGATAATGTCATTTTATGGGTAACAGTATGGTAACAGATCTTTACTGGTCATCATAAATTCACATGCACAGGTTTTCCTTTCCTGTTTGGCACATTTACTTAGAACATGTACAGGTTAAGGCTAACAGTGTTTTTTTTATGTAGTGTTAAAACAATTTCTTGAAAAGACCAAGACTAACAATGTCTCTCAATTCTATGTCATACACTGTTAATGGGACTATGCTCAATTCTAATTTTTAGCCATAAATCTTTTTTTAAAAAAAAGGCTCACAACTATATCTATTAAGGCTCGGTAATTCCCTCACGTAGATGGTCACTGCTGTCTCAAGTTATCATTACTTAAACAGCAGAAAACACTGCATTTATTGAGTAATATCTTCATATATGGATAGGAACAGTTAAATGTTTTGATTTTTTTTTTCTGGAGTTTTTGGCAATAAATCAAATATAGAATATGACCATCCTTATCCCTTAAAGGCAATTATATCCCTAGAGACAGCACCTCATGCCAGTCCTGCAGCTTGTTGTGAGAAAGGTCCAGCTCTATGACATGGGCACAGAAGGCTGCAATCTCAGCTTGTTCTCCCGCCCTGCGGATCCCACAGCTATTCAAAACCAGCACACTGGGCAGGTTTAGACGGTCTGGGGTGAGGTGGGAGACCATGGAAGAAAGAATTAATTAGATTTAGTTAGAGAGAGAGGAAGGAAGAATAAAACAGGGCTTCCAGTGTTTGTTTGTTTTTATTTGGGTAAAGTGGCCTTGTGATTAATGTAAGGAGTCACAGGAAGCTCTGATTTGTTATAGCAAAAAGTAGCAACGTAGCGAATAGGTTAATATATATTAATTAAATGGAAAACTCTTACACTTTGTGCGGGCCAGTGTATATTGTGACAAATTATTAAATCAAAACAGATACATGCTTATTCTACTGTATAAACCATAAAAGCACAGAGAACCAATAAATACTTCAAGAATATGATACCAGCAGGTTTCCAAAGCAAACAGCAACAATTTACTTTAGGAAGTTTGACTGATTAAAAGAAAGCTGACAAGGTTAAAAACTGTGGCTTTGTCCAAAAGCCCTGGTTAAATGTAGCATCTGCTTCTCCTCCATTATGGAAAAACCACAAGATGCATCTTGTATTTATAAGTTAAATTTTTCCAACTATAATTCCCAAAAGACTAAAATGCAATGCTGCCAAAAAACACAAGCTGAATTTAAATGTTGGCCTTCACTGACTTGATGTCACGATAGCCAACACACAGCGTGCCTATGAAAAAAAGTCTACAAAGGCTCAGTCTGCAAATCCAAAAAAGTGAAACTGCCTCTGTCTGACAGTTACACAAAACTTCCTCTCTACCATCAAACAGTCAAAAAACTTAACCATGAAACAAGCTTTGACTCATTCTAGGGAGGCTGTTAATGAAAATTGTGCTCCAGTATCTAACCTCTAGCTCACCTTTCATAGGAGAGCCCTGAGGGGCTACAGTGGGCACCACCACAACCCCCATACCAGGCCCTCTGCGGTATGGAAAGTTCTCTGGACTGTACTTTTCACTCATCACCTCCACAAAGGTACGACCCTCCATGTCTTCTGGTGGCTCCATGGCTCTATCCTGCTGAACAGCCTCACCCTCAGCTGGTCAGCAGCATGAGACACAGACAGAACTGTCAGTTGATCACTGGTTTGTACTTCTTTAACTGTGTAATTTAAGCACATTTTTGTATACTGTATACACCCTGTGTACATTATGCACTACCCAACAGACTTTTCACATAGCTGTACCAGTAATGACAACGTTCAAAAATATGTTTCCAGAGTCCAGATAAGAGCTGAAAACAAAAATGTTTTTAAGTTTTTCCTCTCATAAAAAAAAGAATCATTAGGCCCATGAAACATCAAAAAACAGTGTAAAGCACCAATTACAGCCCCTAAGAGACTGAAGTTATATCCTTAAGTTGTTTTTTTTTCATCTTTTGTTCTTTGTTTTTTTTCCCCACAAAAGTTAAAAATTCAATCAAACATACTCTTGTTATGTTATTTTTTGTTAAAACAGGGCAACACAGCAAATGTTAAAATTGATGAAGTTGAAACCTGAGAATCTTTAGCATTATTGCTATATACATTTCTTAAAAAGATATTAAAATGATTTACAATGATTTTTCTGCACATTAATGAATTTATTAATTAACTTGTTGCAGCTTTTTTCCAGACTCGCCTACAGGATCCCATTGCTGTGTAAGCCATAAAGACAGGCTGAAAGCTGGACTGAAAGCTTGGTTTTCATAGTCTCCGTGCTTAAATGCCCATGGTTTTCTTCCAAAAAGGGTGATGCACCCAAAAATGGCCCATCTGACATAAACTGAAACAGCTGCTGCTATAATTCTCCATCATATATTATAATGATGTTCAGTGCAGTGAAAGGGTTATCTCTACTGCAGCATTTACTTCAAATGTAACTGCTGAAGGACATAGCAGAGACAATTGCAGTTAGCCAGGGATCATTCACTTCAGTTTTATACTGTAGAATTTAATCATGAAAAATTGCAAAACATAAACATTAAATTTATAGGTAAACTGCAAGTGTTGGAGAGCACTACAGCAAATGTGCGAATAGATCTATAAAGGCTTCAATGTTTGTAAAGTGAGCTGCGTTGAAACTGATAAACTGCCTTAAGTGATGTAACTTGAGTCATAATTTTATCTAGAGTTAGGTAGAATAAAGTGAGATTTACAGATCTTGGCAGCTGTGAGGAAGCATTGGTGTTTATGTCAACATGACTGTCAGCTGTGTGTCAACTATCATCACCTAGTGTTGTGTTTATATCATGATACAGATTTTAAACTTCTTAAACCCTTCGCCTTACAAATTCCCTTCATGTTTTATACAAACAAAACTAACTAAAACTAATACCAATACTAAAACTAATAAAAAACTAAAGTGGAGTTAGTAAATCCATTCTGGACATTAACTGAAGGTAGAATGGATTGAAAAAAAACTAATTAAAAATAAAAATTTTCAATCATTCTAGTTAATAATTCTAGAGAAATGCAAAGATAACTTTGTCTGATAAATGCATGATTTTTTTTAGAGGTGTAGCTGAATAATGGGGGCAGGGCAGGGAAGGGCATGAGGAGGTGTCCTGAGCCCTAACCCTATCAACAAACCACAGTGACACTGTTCCATCTAAACATCACTAAATTTGACTGGAGGAGAGAAATGAGAAAGTTGAGATTTTAAAAATACAACACAATATGAAGAGAGTCCTTTTGACCTTACTTGTCACTTTAATTTCTATAATTAAAATGACGAGTACTTGAGTGTGTTTTAAAACGCTTGGTGGGCAGAGCCTTGCTGTGGAATCTGCTGCAGGCAGGCATAAATTATGTAGTGGTTTTCCGAAATAAAAAATTAAAGGATCTTGTTACGATATCTTATTTGAAAAAAAAATGGGCTGCAGTAAATTGTGATAATGTATGAAGGCCCTTTTTTTTTAGCTAATAAATCAAGTTATCTGCTAAAATGCCATTGTTATTTCCACAGCCTTAACACGCACATAAAGCACAGATCCAATCCCATACACATGTGAGATGTCTGACAATGCCCTTTCTAAAAGAACTCACATCTATTTCCTAAGTGTTTCTGTAAACTCCAACTGAACATGGATATTTATAGTTGCAAAGATATGGCACAGAAGCACTTACCCGCAGAGGCGTTTCCCTTGATTTGACCACTATCACTGCTTAATGTCTCCTTCAGTGTTTGTACTGATGGCCTGTCAGAGGAATCAGGGGAGGCCTGATTCATTTTGAATCCACTGACAGAGTTGTCAGGATTTGCTCTCTTCAGGCCAACTTGTAGGGACCACTTGTAGGGCATTCACCACATATCACTGCAAAACAAAAAGGGCAAAGATCAGTTTCTGCCTTGTTAATCATTTTCCCAAAATCAAGATGATCAAAAGAACAAAAAAGCAAATTTACATTTTATAGAAGTAGAGAAGCTCCAGTGAGCAGCCAAACTGCCATGACATTGCAGATTACACACAAGACAAGAATTTACCCACAAGGGTTAGCAAAATAAAACACAATTATATGTCAGTGACAATGACTCAACGAACGATTACTGTGCACTGAGTTGTCTGGTTACTTCAAGTTACTTAAATAATGAAAAAAAAAAAGTTTATAGAGATGAAATGGTTCTGCCTCTCTTTTGTAAGTGTTCATCAGAAACCATCAGTCTTTATCATCTGATGTATCATCTCAAACATGATTTTGGTCCATCTGATATAGAGGGTTTTCCAGTTAGAACCTGTCATAGAGGAACTCCAATCAAAATGTTACTTAGAACATAAACTAAATATTGGTAAAAGTCGATATCTTCTCACAACTGCGAGATTCATGCTTTCCTAGAACTACGCGGACATGGTGTGTAAATCTATGTGATTTGTAAAAGATCTCAAATGGTGCTGTCACATCATATACATCGGTGGATAAGGCACAGGCAACTACAAAGTGACAATTTTTAAAAATGGAATTTGGCTTGACAAATGCCTTCTTAAAGCCTCCTAATCTTACACTTATTCGTATGAGAGTACGTGGAAATATCCAGCAGTTTGTAAATTGGCGATTTGCGACTTTTGCGAATTCTTGTAAATTCGGCCCCTCCCCTTTTGACAAAGCCCATATTATATAGACAAAAATGAAACTTTAATTCGTACTTTACTACCTACAGCCTCGTGCCAAGTAACGTTAACTTGGTAAGCTGGTTCTGGCAACAACAGGCAGAGCGATTATAAAAGTTGATTTTATTTATGCGAGTGATTGAGATATATACCGAATTTATGCTTTTAAGCAGGTGAATTGTACATGATGTTACAGTGGTGTTGTTACATTAGACATTAGCCGACAAGCCATTAAAAAACTGAAAATCGACAGTTTTACAAATGCAGTTAGGCTTTCTATTTTCAACGTATAGCTGACTATGTAGAAACAATAACAACTATTTTCCTTGTCTCCCTGTTCAAAGGAAACAACATTTAACCGGTAAACAATACGGGCAAATTGCCTGTTGTTGACAGCCGAGTGGCAGACGATGCCCAGTCCAGACTCGGTATCAGTGAGACTGACCCCCAGCAGCTCGAAGGAGCCCGAGATGGATTGCAGATGGCAACGACATAAATACACTTTCAGTAACCAGTATCTAATGGTAGTATAGTAGGAGAAAGCCTTAAAGGTCGATTACATAGAAAGTCGTCGTTTTACATACCTTTAGTGTCTACTTTGGATTTTCCTTGTTGATAAAAAACAAACCAGCTGTCATTTTGCTCTCCCTACATCCCGGAAGTGACGTAGCTGTTATCTGAAGGCGATTTTTTTTCCTATTATATTCCTTTAAAGTACCACTATTAAGTCACACCATATGCATTTATTTTTGATCGTATCATGTATCAGATTTTACAATGACAAGTATATACTCTTTAACCTGTGCTGGATGAAAACTATGTAAACCCCAGAAATAAGATATTTAACAGACCACCTGGAGAACTGAGAGCATCTGTCTTCAGCCTTAACATCCATATCAAAATAAGTTGTCTATTTGCGTTAAATTGACCCAAATTGTAAGCTTAATTTTTCAGGAAAAATACTGAGTGGTTTATTTATTTAATTTGTTTGTTTGTTTGTTTGTTTGTTTGTTTGTTTGGAGTCTGTGATGACAAAGACACATGAAAACAGCGCCACCTGCGGTAAATCAAAATTCACTGACATTTACAAACGCGACACGTCTCAGATTTGCATTTAATTTACATTTAAGGTTAATGACATGTAAGATAAGTGAAAATTAAATAAGCAAAAGTAGAATGTGAATGTGCAGCAATTCAAGCCAAGACCAGCTCTTATCACCATAAGGAATATGGGTTTTGTCATATAACTGCTAACCATAGAAATGCACTGGCATTAGGGGGGACTGTGGTAAAATCTAATTTTTTTTCTTTAGAGCATTGCCCTTAAACCACTCTTGGTTAGGACTCCATCACCCTTTACACTAGAGCCCTCTAGCTGTTGTGTGTAATCTGATAATTCTGACTCAAGTTATATCCTTGCTCATCACCATATAATGTGTTATCTACCAAGTGCAGACAGTTGTTTAGACTCTTGTGTTCTGGCTGCTGCTGGCTAAATGCCATCATGGCAGTGGCTGATTCATTTTCAAACATGTTGTCACAGTGTATTCATCATGAACGTGCCATGTGGATTTACTTTTATCTGATAGATCCTTTTGACTTACTTCATGAGTTATTTGTTTTCTTAAACTCCCTATTGTTGGATTAAAGCTAGTGTAACGGTGTATATGTGGTAAGTAATTCTACTTGCTGTAATTTGGTTTTCATTTATTTTATTGTTACTGGCTCAATAGCGCCCTCTAAGGAGCTATAGTTTGCCACTGGGATCGGTGCTACGCTGTCAGTTCCTGAGAGGCATGCACGAGGTAGGTTGTGGAGCACAGCAGGGGCGATAAATGTTCATTTGTATGATGATCCTTTGTTTATTTTACGAATATATGTGAAGTATGAACTATTGGGATGTAGAGTGTGTAACGCATATTTCATATTACTCGGTTAAACATGTTTTTGAGGAGTTTGAGATACTCCGTAAGCTAGCTATCGAGCGAGCATTAGCCCAAATGAACGTGCTGCTCCTTTTATAGTGTGCTGTGCACGAGACGCCGGAGCCAACTGACCAGAGTGTTTACCAGGTACATATTTTGTATTTTTAACATGTTTTAACATTGTATTACTGTATAAGAATATGCTGTCAGTTCCTGAGAGGCATGCATGAGTGTGCTGTGCATGAGACGCCGGAGCAAACTGACCAGAGTGTTTCATGTTTACCAGGTTATACATTAAACGGCACAAATACGACACTTCAGATTCCCTTTATTAAAAAATCAACACAACGCAGAGTCGAGGGGTTTTGAATCAGCCAGTGACAGAGTGTGACTGAGCATGGTTACACTAGACAGGTAGTGTTCACCTGGCCTGTCTAAACTGTTTTTGCTACGAGAAACATAGTTAGAGCATCAAATTTTGCTGCTCCTTGGTCCCCAAAGAACACACCCTAAAACAAAGAAATGCATCTTTAAGTGAGGAAAACTTGCCATAAATTTTTTGGTTGTAGTTGCTTAAATGGAAAATTTGACATTCTGGTAAACATAGTGAAGTATTCAGCAGCTAAAGAGCTTTATGCCTTGTGAAAACAAAAACAGAACTACAAAGGGGAGAGTATAAATTGGACCTACATTTGACAGGCAGTCAGTTATGTTACTCCGATGATTACCCTGATTCATGTCTTCACAAAATACCAAAACAAAATATATTTAATGTAGTTTTGGGCTGAGACCTTTGATCATTCCCAAAAAAAAGTACACAGGTTGAGAAATTCTGCTTATTAAATTATGTCAAAGTCTCAGGTGGCATTGTCTTCTACAAGTTAGAGAAAATATTTTTAATGTTGTTCTTATGTAGGAATAAAAAAAAAAAAACAATTGGAACATCATGTCACTGCATTTGCTTACCTGTAGCACAGGAGTAGACATATTTTGCCTTAGAGGAAAAAAAGAGAAAAAAAAACAATTCGAGAGGCTGAAAGAGAAAAATAGTGAAAAACTTTCATGTGTCCGACAGTGAGATATTCTGTTTGTAGTTGCTCAGAAAAATAAATTGTCTCTTTTTTATCACACACATGCAAACTGTGGTTTCTAACGATTCAAATAAATATAGTAAATGTTAAAGAAAATCAATTAGCTAATCATGATTTCCAAGTGCTTTACAAACCTGTCTGAAATGGTGCAATTTTATTTTAAATATGGAGACTTCCTCATTTGATTCCAGGCAATTTGAATGTTGGATACTGTATTACCAGCAACCAACGGGGCACCTCTAAGTTGGTGGCAGTAAAAATTGCCAAAATAGTTTTTATTTTGTCATCAGCTTTTTGAATAAAGCTTATTTTCTTTAGTATTCCCTGACTTAGTGTTTTTGTATTTCTGTCCGCTTTTGTTTATATATGACATCAAGAATGCTGTGGCATGCCTACTCACAAGATCCAGGATAAGAGATCAAATTTCTCCCATTTTACTTGCTCCTCACTGGCTCATTGTTATATACATGATAGAATTTAAAATCCTTCTCACCCAAAGTGCTTAGTGATCAAGCATCATCATATCTTAGAGAGCTCACAGTACACCATTATCATACTAAAATACTGAAGTCTTAAGATGCAGACTTGTGATTCCTAAAGTCTCTGAACATAGGAAAGGGAGCCCCCACTATCAAGCTCCTTTTCAATGAAACCATCTTTCAGTTTCAACCCAAAATCTGTAAATTTAGGTTTGAAACGTACCTTTTTAATAAAGCTTCTAGTTAGGGCTGGCTCAGACTTGCACTGGACCAGCATGTGCTCTTCCACACCATTGAAGCATTGTAAAGGGGTAAACAAAACAGCCATGAATAAAATGCATCCTTTGGTTTAAATGAAAGGTGTCAGTAAGTAATGAGAACAGATCTTAGCTCATTCTGGTTAAATAAATCGAAGGCAACTGGACTCAGTAATATGTCTGTGAAGACGTTTCGCCTCTTATCCAAGGGGCTTCATCAGTTCATGCTCATCAGACTAGGCTAGGCCTGTCGTCAGTCGCCTGACTGGCTCAGGCGATTTATTTAACCAGAATAATTATGACCTGGATGAATGAGAACGTTCACAGATCTTAGCTCACTTTTAAAATTTGTGTCTATTCAGGGACATTTTACCTGTAAACTATAACTTTCTTTGATTCATGCTGAGTTGGAGGACTCTTTGTCTAAGTCCTGACAAGACCCACCTCCTATTACAGAACATGCATCAGTGGAAAGAGGACATTATACAAGGGACACATATGAGTGCATTGGTACTTACAGACAGATGTGACATGACAGAGACCAGAAGCTGGCAGTAGCTGAATAAGTTTAATTAAACAAATGAAATATACAATATTATTACACAATTAAGAAATGAAAGGATTCATCCCTTTGAGGGTGCCAGCAAATTTCCTGCCTAGAGCATTGATATAGCTAGAATTTTTTTTTTTACCTAATGTTATTATATGGTGACTAACCTGCACTGAGGCACATGCAGTGCCCCTCATCTCCAAACTGTATTTTCCTGTCACGTCCTTCAGCACCTCCTCCTGATAAAACAGTGCATTGTCCTGATTCAAACCAAATTGCAGCTGGCCAATGGGAGGCTTGACTGTGGCTGTGCTTAAACCACCCTGACCAAACACTAAGTGGAGAAAGGAGAGCTCTAAGAGCCACAGCTGTGTCCTTTTACCCACATGCGCCTCACGCAAACACATGAAAAAAAGAACTAACACAAAATAACAAAAACTTTGTGTACATGTGCTTATGAACATGTGTCTATCTGCACTTACATTTGTACAATTTCAGACATCCATTTACAATAGGTTCAATGTGTAAGTAAATTACATAAATGATAATTATTATGCTTTTATTATAATTGTTAGGTTATGCATCACAGACTTAATTAAATAAGAGTAAAAATATATTTGACCTTCACTATTACACACATGCTTCATGCCTCTATGATTATTTTTTCTTATACTATTTCAGAAAGATATGGCATGAAAGGCCTGTTCTTGCTTCAAACAAAGTTGTTGTTGGATCTGCAAACAGATTTTGAAACCAATCCTATGTCAGAATGGAGCAAATCGCCCACTCTACCCAGGAATTTGGCAGGTTTGTGAAGGTTGTGTAAATGCAGAGAGAATTTGATTATTTTTCTCAAGCTTGCTTTTCTTAGCTACATTATCACACTCTGTGACAAAAGTTGAGATATGGATCTCAATCTAGCCATATTTGAGAAAGTAGGTGGTTAAACAAGGCATTCAAGGACAAGTATGTAAGAGTTCAGGTATAAAAGTATATTAAAAAATATATATATATATAAGTGCAAAGTTTTTGACTTGTGTAGTTATACTTACTCCAAATTTTTCCTTATTGATATTCTTGCTTTCAATTTCTTTTTCAGTTGTAGCATTATATACATTGTACTCACATACAGTGAGTATGATGCCACAATTGTCATTAATCAGAGGTAATGACAACTATAACATATTTGTTTCATTTGTACTGATGTCATCCTTATTTGTTTTTTAATCAGCAGAGTCAGTTATGTGAACTTCACTTAAATAAATGACTCCTAACAACCCCAAAAGATTGTTGTTGCAATTTTTTTTAATGTGTGTCCACTAAACTCACAAAATTGACCCGCATAACTTCTGGTCTTTGGATGAAATATGCACATAGAATAAATAAACTGCAGAAAGAGAAAGCAGTGGAAAATCAGTTAAGCACAAGAGGGACAGTTAAATTACTTTATTTTATTGTCCAGTTTCACAAAAAAAGCCATTAAGTGTTAACTGAGCATGTTTACAGAAACAGGCATGAGAAAAAAATTAAGCCTTGATAAAAGACCGACAGGGCTTTTTAAATTATTTTGGAATCATTGATGACCTGATCAACTGAATGTCAACTCTTCAAGCTGCAAAAGAAAGAAACAATTTACAGGTACGACCATGTACATGAGTCATTCACTTCATTTAATTTCAGGTTACAAATATTAATATAATTTATTCTTTATGACTTATCAGTTGATTTTTAAAGTGTTGTATTTACATTTTTGAGTGATTCTGACCAAATTAAGGGGTTAAAATGTAGGTTTTCCATCCATTATTATCTCATTTGTAGGCATTATATGTTATACACATTAAGAATATTTTTTAAGTGATTTCAACAGTTTAATAATAAAATATTCATATTCCAATGAACATTAATAAATTTGATACAACAAAGTGTTACAGCCATCACTGGGGTCACCACTGTCCATCACAGTGACAGAAAGTAGACATATAAGCTGAAATACAGTTTAAATATAAAGCCATGGGTCTGCAACCGGAAAAAGTGAAAAATGCATCTACATTTTAGCATTCTCCACAATACACCAAGTATAACAATTCAGTCCATATCTTTTTATTGTATTCAGAGATTTTGTCTGTGTTTTCTGCATGGGAAATGTTTTTAGAGACTGTTACCTGAAACACAAGGGGAGAAATATTCTGTCTCAGCCTGGTCACCTAAGAAGAAAAACAAGAAATAGAAGAGGGATAGAAGGAAGGAAAAAAATAGAAAAGGTTAAAACTTCCTTCATTTTTCAACAGTCTTATACATTAAAAACATATAGTACTTTAATTTACTATTCCGATTACATGTTGTACAGCTCTACTAAGGAGCAGAGTTTGTCTGTGTGTCAGTGTGTGCTGTGTTTTCTGTAAACAAGGTTAAGAGAGGACTGCAGTAGAGTATCCAATTTACTTGGCTGGTAGTAGTCATAGATCTTGACCACAGCAGGCTTCAGGTTCTGCACTGGGTGCTGCTGTATGAGCTTTAAGTTGTGATTAATGGGCAGTGATTTTGTTAGCTGTTGAAAGAAAAACAGATGCCACAATCAGTAACAAACCTGGAGAACATCATCACTCGTTCTAAATTAGCCTTACCTCTTGTAAGTACACAAGAACACGATCTTCCTTTTGTTCAACACGATCAACCAGCAGGGCCATTTTGAGCTGTTAAGAGACAATAACCAGCCAGATCAACAACAGATAACAGCTATTTAATTACTTTTCAGAATCAGGCAGTGTTATTACTTACGCTCGCCAGAGACTCTGGGTCTGGGACAAATCCAGAGAGCATTTTGATATCCAGGATGACCATGTTTGTACTGTTCTCTTTTCCACTGTATCTGTAGAAAAACAAAATATATATATATATATATAATGTCAGCAGTGAGATTTATTTTGGTCTTTCACAGATCTTGTACCAGCATGCCAAGACATTTTTAAATAGAAAGCTTCTACAGGGCTTCATCTACAGATATGTTTAGGTTGAATATTAACTAGTTATTTCCATCATCTACATGTTCAGTTACCAAGTTTACACTGACAGATGTAAAGGACTGTATTCAGTATTTCAGTATTCCTCCATCATTGCTTAAACATGGATCAAATTGTCAGTGGCTGCTTACAGAGACTTTAGGAACAGAGAAAGTTTGGGTCCATGAGATCTGCTGGTGCAGTCAGCCTCCACTTTGACCTCCGCACTGAGAGTGGTTGCATCAGAAGGAGTTGGGATATTGTAGTGAGCAGAAACCTAAGAGAGAGGTAGACCAAGATAACAGTATTCATAAAAAAGTGAACAAGGAGGGTCAGGTTGATAGTATTCATGGGCATCAGACTTATTGCATGAAGGGGAACAAGTTCCACCCAGTTTTGGGTGGGTCACACATTGTCACCACAAGCTTAGCATTTATTTAATTGGTAATTTGTTCGCCTGTTGCCTATAGTCTTGCTTTTGTTCACTTGCAAAGTCTTGGACTGACAATAGCCTCACTGTTTAGCAAAACCAGACACTAGCTAACATCAGCACAAAGTGGAAAGATGAGGAGGGCAGCTAGAAGCCTAAAATAAGAAGACCGCTCTGTAATTTGGCTAACAGTCTCTTGGTTTGAGATTTTTGCTTCCTCAGATAAGGACATGGGGACGTTTTTTAAGAAGAGAAAGGGGAAGTAGCAATCGCTGCTGGTGGTAACAGGAATCAGTTAATTTCATTTGGCTAACAACTGAGTCCCTTTTGACAGAGGCTTCCTGTTCTGACAAATAAAAGGCTGACTGGTCAACAAAATCGTTTGGAGTTGTATGATGTTGATTTCTGTCACTTGAGTTATTTACCTCTAAAAAATTAACTTAGCATGTGGAGGTTTGCTGACTTGTTATAATTGTCAGTGAGAAATGATATAATTCTGCTTTAACCATATAAAAATATCAACTACATGTTACAAGGCATAAGAATCCAGGAAATGACATCTACTCTGATGAAAATATTTTTTGGGGAGGACCCCCAAACCCCATATTGTTCCACTCACATTTTCAATGCTTCTGTCCATGGTAGTACGTAAACACCTAAAACCCCTATGTATAAACACTGGACTGCCAAAATTAAGGCATAGTTACATTAGCTCAGTGTTGTTCAATGGTTAAATTACAGTATATCATGAGCTACTTTTTATAGCCTAAATTAGACTTAAATATTATGCCATTATTCCATCTCAGCATTTGTATAAAATGTACAAAGGGATAACATTGATATTTCAACTATGATTCAGTAGCAGAGGTAGTAACACAACCAAACTGATGATTGACAGTTGATTGTGTTAGATGTCATGTGTGGGACCCTGTAAGTATGAGATGTCAAACGCATCTAGCAGTGATTAGTATGTATATGAAATATTGGAGACACCAGAGAGAATAGCTATTGTTTTATACATAAACTAATACGGATCTAAATAAACAAACAAAAAGCAGGGAATGTATTCCTGCCATGTTATGCCTTTGTTATTATATTAAGTGCAGCCTTGCAAGCATGTTAAATGTCACACTAGATGAAAACATTATTGTGTTGTGTTTTGTCTTTAAGGTTTCTGCAACATTAGAATGCGATTTAAACTCATGCAATTTCATAATTTTAGTGTTGTTTGGTTCAGTGTAAACAAACAAAGACTTGGTGAAAAAGTCTTTGTTGCAGTGGCTTTAAGTGTCTCTGTGTAACTAGGTTAAAGAGAAACAGGAAGAGCTGCAGTGAGACCTGACCTGAATTGAAGCACATGCAGTGCCTTTCACCTCCAGGCTGTACTTCCCTGTCACATCCCTGAGCACCTCCTCCTGGTAGAGCAGTTTGTTGTCCTGATTCACATCAAATGTCAGCTGGCCAGTGGGAGCCTGAACTGTCACTGCACTTGAACCACCTGGACTGAACACTAGAGTGGAGTAGAGAGCCAGAGCCTGAAGAGCCACCACTGTGTCCTATAACACACACAAAAACACCTACATATACAAAATAACAAATACCATACATGCTTACATTTCCAAAATGTGACATTTACTTATGGTTCCATAAGGTTTCATATGTAGGTATTTGTTATCAAGTCTTATCAAGTTAATTATCATAAGAAATCAACTTAAAGTAAAGGCTGTCTGTAAAGTAAGCCAATTTAATGTATTATTACATAAATATTATCATACAAATTATGTGAACAAAACATTGACATTTTGCAGATGCAAGGTTTTAAACAAGACAACAACAGAGTAGTCAAGCTCCAGTATTAGGTCACAGCTACCCAGACAGAGGCATTTTAACCAATCTTGTTTTTATATTTATCCAAAAAAAAAAACTACTGTCTGTAGCATTCTCTTACCTGTGTGGAAGAGAAGCCCCCATAATAGTTCTGCTGCCCTGTGAGCCATCTAATGATGCGGGTGGTATAGCCCAGGTCTTCAGTGGTAGGAGAGGCACTGAGTTTGGCCAGCAGCACGTAGGAGCTGATTTCCACAGACAGGGAGGCTGATGTGTCTGTTTCTGTCTGAGACCAGTGAAGGAAACCCCCTACAAACAGCCAACCACAAGCAGACAAAAAAGGTAAGTAACATTCAATGAAGCAAGAGTGATTTCCTTTGGGATGAGGACTCACCTTCATTTATGGCAACTGTGTCTAGGTGCCTCAGGAGGAGAGCACGCCTCTCCATGTCTCCTGCAAGGGTGAAGACGTATGCCAGCAGCGCTGTGGTGTAGGTGTTGCTGAGGTCACTGATGGACTCCCTGAGGCAAGACAGGCTCTTTGCCACCACTGGATCCTACAACGGATAAAAAATAATACAGAATAATTATGATGATAAAATTATTGCATTATCTGATTTTTAAAAAAAATCTAAATGTTAATGTAGATCTAAATGAAAAATGTATGCTCTCTTGTATGACATTTTTTCTTTAACATCTTTATTCAGACAAACTATTGACCAAGGACTTCAAAAGCAGTTTACAGTTAAAGAAGCAAGAGTTTATACTACTGCAATGGGTCTACTCACATCTACAGACGTATTCATCTCCAAGAAAGCAGCAGTGATGTAAGCACTGAGAGTGACTTCATCAGACACACCACCCTGTAGAGGAAGCATCATGCAGATTGTATCATCTCGGTTTCTGTAACAACCCAGTTCACAACAGTAATTTTTAACACTAGATGCACTTCGGTTTCACTGAAAGACTTGACTGATGTGAATGATATAATCTGTTTTTATTATGTATGTATGTATTATCCATTATTATATGTTACGTGTAATTTTTTTAAAGTGGAGATGACTGAGTCAAGATGAAGGCTTAGCCAAAGCATTCATTTAAAATTGTAAGCAGACAGTTAGACTGAAAATATTTACTAACTTGGCTTTGTCACCAATTAACAAACAACCAGCAATCAATCAAAATTCACTCAGACCATGGTATAAGTTGTGATTATATCACAGCTAAGGGGAATTTAGCAATGATATAATCACAACATGCCACAGCTTGAAATGAGCTATTGCTTAATTATACCATTGTCTACCAAATATATATGTGCACTATAATGTATACACTGTATTCATATGCCTCTGTTTTTTCTTTTAAACAATGTATTTACCTACAATCGCCTGCTGTGCCTGCTGTACACATTGTATATCTAAGTGTATCAATTTTAAACTGTTCATGCACTTAGTTGTATCAATCATAGCATATGCATATATATCCCCAACTGCTAATTATATAGCACAATTTATATGTTAATTGCTGTGCATTTTATTGCCTTTTTTTTAACTTCCAGATGCTGAACTCGATTTTGTGGGCTATATCGTCATTGCTGTAAATCTAAACCCAATTTCATGATGAGATTTTCTCATACTGCAAATTGCTGCTCACACAATGCTGTAGGTTTTATGAAACTGGTTAGTTACTGTTATATTGAGCCAGCTGCTACTACCCTCTGCAGTCAGGGTTATCATCAGTTCAGTTGATAAAAACTGTTGCTAAGCTTACCTTCATTCTGTTGTTGAAGAGTTTTCCCGACTGTTCAAAACAGCCATTTTCTCGTTGTTTTTGCACAAGCCAAGACTGAGACTCTGTAATCTTTCTTGGATCAATGAAGATAAAATCCTGTGCTTTAGCAAAAGATCTCAGAACGAAAGCAGTCAGCCTGAGGATATAAAAACAAAGTCAGACTTTATATCATGTTTCACTTTAGTCCCCATAATACACTTACAGAACCCCCTGTTGTTAGCTAAGATAAAGAGAACAACAGGCAAATCTGAACTCTCAATGTACAATTCCTTGCCCAACTTTGTGCCCAAGGATTTACAATATGAAATTCCAAACTATAGCCAGTGACTGCTAAATTAGAGACACAACCCAGATTCAGCTTAGTATAAAAACATATGTGTATCTATGCTCAGTTTACAAATTGTGTGCACAGTGAGGCAATCAGTATTCACAAACTCAAAATCTATGGCCATTATTAGGTCATCAGTGCCAACAATGTAGCAATCAATATTGTTTATCCATAGGCACAGATGCATATTATTTTACTTTTAATTATTTTCGGATGATTTGATCAATAATGCACTTACCAAGTGTTCCCAACCCCTGATCCGAATGTGCTGTAAGCACCATTGAAATGTTTGTAGTTAAGCTGTCTCTGGTAGCCTGTTTAACAACAGTCACATGCTTATTAGGACTGTTAAGTTTACAATCAGTGGTGCATTTATTTATGTACCCAAAAAAACATTTGGAGGAATTATATGCTTTTAATAGAATGAATAACATGCATTAAAGGCAATTGGCCTAGGGGTTGTAACAGTGTTGCTGTCGTGTAGTTACGCACCACAGATTTTCTGTTTATATATAATACTCCTGGCACTGAGTGGTTATAGATGGTCATTTTGACATTTAAAGAAAGCTATTAATGTTTTCTTCCGCTGCAGTATCTAATCGACAGAGACTTACCACTAGTTAGAAAGTTGGTAGCCTTTTCCTTAATAGCCGGGGTCAGTTGCTGTGTATTTTTCAAGTACTGGAGTATGTAAATGTTGGGGGCCAGAAGTGCCATGTTCTGCTCACCACATCCATATGGCATCCTCAGTAGCCCATTCAGGTTTTTCAGGGCGCGGCCCAGAATGTCACCTGCATGAAAACACTGACTCACTGAGTCACTGAGAACATGTAACCAGTCTGATCTTCAATTTGTAAACTGATTTGAAAGACATGGATAATCAAATTATATGTTATCATCTTGTTATGCTTCCTAGAAATATTTTGTCATCTAGCCAGAATCAAAGATAATGGCCTTTTCAATAAAGCAGGAGCAAAGTAATGTTTTTAGACTCTGAAATTTTATGCCATACCCTCAGGGTCTGGAATTGTACATTACATGTGAGTTATATTTGCAATGGTTTGTTTAACGGTATAATACCTCTGAGAGGACATAAGTTATTTTTTTGTTAATGTCATGAGGCCTAATGAGGTTTCAAGGACTTAGTCCGTCAACTTGAATGAAACTGTATGATTAAAGCAAGTCCATTCAAATGAATTTATTAGTTTACCAAGCACTGATACTGAAACATGTGCAGATCCAATGATCATGTTCTCTGGAAGTTCAATGTCAATTTCCTCTGTCAAAGTTTCCCCTGTACAGACAAGGAAAAAACACCTCATTAAGAGACACTTCAAGTGGAACTCATAACTAAAACAAAGATGTCATTTAGATTTCATCAGGTGTTGGATCATAAACTGAAAAATGTCAGACTGCGAATAAAACAGATCATTGTCACAAAATTGGGGGTTCTTTAGGCATTGTTCTTCTATTTGGTTAATAAAATGTCACAAAATGTATGCAAGTCATGACATTTTGCAATTTAAGACAACTGCAATAAAGTTGTCACAGTTGCTACTATCATATAAAACTAAGGATTGCCTGGAGGTAATTACTGTATGTTTTCAATGTTTGACTTGTAATTTACACCCAAACTTACAGCATTTGGCTGTCCCTTTTTGTCCCCAGTGGGACATTCCTGGTGTAAGTGATACATACCTTTAGGGCAGAGCAGCCAGTTGTAGTTCTTTGTCATCTCAGTTCCCTCAGCCTGAAAAATGAGAGGGAATGAGGTGAGTTACACAGTGTGCATTTTGTTTTAAACACTATGCAGTAATGGTTCATTGCTAAACAAATTTTTTGTTAGATTATTTTTAAGGTACCAACCTTTACAATGAGAGGTTGCGTGACCACGTCAATACGACCTCTTTCTGGCACGCTCACAATCTCGTTGTCACATGAAATATCAGATGTCACAGCCTCAGCAGTGACGGTCACATTCACAACCCCTGAAAAAAATCACTGGTGTGAAGCTTTATTTGAAAATCTTTCAGATCCCTGTTATCCCAAAAGTGTCAAAACATTTTTTTAATAAGGTGGCTCTCAATGATAAAAGAGGGTTGTGCTAAGAAGGTAGGGCATTGGTTGCTACACCTTGGCATCCTAAGACCTTTCACAATAGTGTAGATGAAGGTTTGACTCTCACCTAAGGATGTGGGGGCCATGCTCCAGCTGAGGGTCTTGCGCTCACTGCCACACAGACAGGATGTGTACTGGTCACCATTGAGAGGGGTGAGGGTGTAATCTGAGGAAGGTGCTGGAGACACAGTGACCTGTTCAATGGAGACAACAATTTTATTCTACTTAATTTTTTTTACTGGGAATAAGTGGGAAACAATTGTTCAAACTGCACAATAAAGCATAACTTTGACCTCTCGATGTCTTTTTCTCCAATAGAGAGAAGCCATCAAATCCTTTTAAAGTTTTGAAAACCAACCAAGTTAAGATGAAGAAATTTCAAAGATTTAAGAGAAACTTGGTACAGTAACTCAGAATATGGTAAATATAACACCTGTCAAACATCAACATGTTAGCACTATCATGGAAATGTTAGCATGCTGACATTTGTATTTAGATCATGTAAAAGCAGTCTTTACCATGATGCAGCGGGAAAGATAGTTGAAGGTGGTTGCCATTAGTTCAAAGTGTTCCCCTCGGATGATAGAGTAAGGCAGACTGAGCTCCAGGAAGAAGGGCTGGAAGACCTTGATCTCTTGACGGGAAGCCAGGCCAAAACCCTGACTGGATAAACAGAATGCCTCCGTTTCCCAGGTGGTGATGGTGTCTGGGACAGTGAGGGACACATCTTTCCTTCCAGACTCTCTGGATTATCAGATACATGCAACATTCAGTGAACTAAAAAAAAAAAATCTCTACATATAGATCTCAGATGAGTCAAAGAAACACTATGTGAGAGGATAATGCATATGATCAATAATAAAACTACATTATAGGTAGGCCTATTGCAACTTATGAAAACTTAAACTTATGAAATGCAGAAATAGAGTTCCAGTTAATAAAGTTATTCAATTAAAATCTGACTATATTTCTCATATAACCCTTAACGTAATGAACACTAACCCAAAAGAGTTTTACTTATCTGGCTTCCTATCTGGTTTATCTCCTTGATTAATACAGATTTCAGTGAAGCATCCCAGTATGCTAGATTGAACAACACAGTAGCTCTCTAACCATGTTAAGCGTATATAAAATACCAAAATGCAAAGACAAGTGCAATGCATTGTTTTCACATGAGGGAGACAGTTGGAGGTGATGGGAAATAGTTCCATGAGATAGCCCCATCAATCATACACTCAACAAAAATATAAACGCAACACTTTTGTTTTTGCTCCCATTTTTCATGAGATAGACTCAAAGATCTAAAATTCATTCCAGATAAACAATATTACCATTTCTTTCAAATGTTGTTCACAAATCTGTCTAAA
>JAQMCX010000053.1:1685909-1717706 GCA_029814765.1 Acanthurus leucopareius | reverse complement strand
CATCTACACTTTTCTGAGAGACATGCCTGGCTTCCCACAGTTTCAGCTGCTTGGGTGCTTCATTGGGTGCTTCATTGGATGCTTCATTGCTCCTCCTTTTCAGGCTTGTGAGCTGTGTATATCTCTCCAGGTGTTTCTCGTGTTTTCTCTAGAAGGACAAATATAGGAGAGCCAGCATTAAGCAAAGTACTGACACGTTTTGTTCAGTGAGATAACCTTCACATATGAACATCTTTCATACCGTATTTGAAGCTTAAACTAAAGTAAAAAAGTAACATCAGGCTTTTACTACATTGCATGACTTTTGCCATCACCATGTCGGGAGCATGCCTATGTTCCCACAGCCGTATATGTTCCCTCATTTTCCAAAATTAGTCCCTATGTTAGTTTGAAATTACTCTGAATCATCCTTTTACATGCGGTATAAAAATAAAAATGACTTGACAGTTTCATTTTGAGAAAAATCTTAGAAATGAGGGAACATAGGGTTGTTAACTAGCTAGTTAACTTAGCCTAGACCTCGCCTGACCGCCCCAACTCAGCAGCTACCGTCAGCCCAATATTACTACCTGACGTCACGTTAACACTCACCTGTACGTGTTTTCTGAGGTTTGACGGAGAGTTCTTGGATGCCAACACTTCGTGGACTTAAGGTTTGCATAAGACGCAGCGCATTCGCCAGGAATTTCCCCTGGAGCCGACAAATTCATACATTTGTTTTAAAAAAGGCCATGGGCGCTCGAGTGTCTGGTCCTCTGACTGTGTCGCAGCATCTCTTCTCCTTCACGGTTCCTCTCCGCGGTCCATCCTGGACTCTTCTTCTGGCTGCAGCCTGCAGGTGCTCCGACTCTTTTGATGGACTGGCGGGCAGCAGCCGTGTCATGAAACCACTGACAGTTTACGTCACAGAGCCAAAAAGAAATAAAATAAAATAAAAAATAATACATGTATAAAGAAGTAACGAGCCTTTTGGGAAAATGTAAGGAGTAGAAAGTACCGATATTTGTATTAAAAATGTAGGGAGTAAAAGTAAAAAGTTTTCAGAAAAATAAATACTTCTAAAAGTACAAAGCACCTGAAAATTTTACTTAAGTACAGTAACGAAGTATTGGTACTTCGTTACTTGCTATCACTGCTGACAAGATAGCTTTGGCTTTCTTTACTGGCTGTCTGTTGTACAGTTCAGTGAGGCTGTGCAGCTTGACACCAAGTATCTTGCTGCTGACCTTCACTGTCTTTGCCAAGGAGGTCCTGGCTTTGACACCAAACCAACATACAGTAAAGTTAATACCGACCCAATATGGGACCGATAAAACAAAGTCATTAGATTCTCACCCACTTGGAACTTTGGAGGCAAAACAATCACTTCTGACTCTTCTTACAAAGCATCCAATATTTAAAATTTAGAGGACCTTTATTTAATAAAACATTGCTGAATAAATAAATACAGATTGGATTTGACCAAAATAAGTAAAGATATAATAATAAAAGTACAAATAAAGCATTTAAAAATAAAAGATGAGCCTCAAAAGACATGAATACTACAGCAAATGAAGTACTACGCTAATTAGCCTAATTAAAGAAATTCATGTTGATAATAACTGAATCATCGGCCCATAGCCTTACAACATGACACCACTTAGGCTATTTCTACATTTCTACAATGCCATGGTGTTTCTGTTCATTTCAGTGGTTCTGCGTGTATTCTTATGAGGATGATTGTTTATAAAGCCGGTTTCTCATGGCAGCTAGTGCACTGGCATAGCTCAGTGGTTACTTCGAACATCAATTCTTCCTGTAGAATTCGCTGCTCTCCCACCCTCCACGGGTTCGAACCACGGGCGCTGTCCAGTGTATTTTCTACCCTTGGTCACACGTGCTGTCTCAATTCTGTTTTATAATCTCATAAACATCACGAGTAGGTAAGAAAAAGGTTTTATGAGTTCAGATTTAGCAAAAGCACTTTCACTCTCTGAAAAGCAGTGCAGTAGATAAGCGCTGATTGAATAACAGAGATGCGTTTTTTGCTGTTTATCATATTGTTACCTCTATTTCGTTGTTTTAAGTCATATACTTGTGGATGTTGCCAATACTGCAATGAATATTTTTCAGAACTTAAGACAATAAAATAATTTGGCGATCGGTTTATATTCGCCTCAACAGTGAACTCTCTCGGCCAAGTCAGAATTTAAATGCGTCAAGGTAGCAACATTTAGGTCCTTCCGTTGTAACTCTTATATGAAATAAAATATTTCTTTTTGTTGGTTTGTTTGTTTTTTTGTTTGTTTGTTTGTTTGTTTTGGATAGGCAAAGAAATATATACAAGAGGCTGCGCAACATAGTTAGAGACGGCGTTGTTGGAAATTGTATGATATTGCCTTTGCAACGTTTCATTTACTATAAAAACCTATTAAATGATGATGGATCTGAATTTTTTGTGTTAACATTTTTCAGGTTCCGATATTACAAATCCTCCCGGCACAATTTAGACTGTACACTAGTCTATCTGCAGTAAGCATTATCCATTACTGCAAAGATACGGTTCCTTGGAGCCCCATCACCTCTGAAGTGACTGATTTACACTCAGATCGTGGATCAGCTATTCACAAAGCCTAAACTATCACGATAAACATATTCAGGCGTTGCCAACTGATCTCAAAACGGGTGAAATAGTTTCCTGTCGCGCATGCGTACAGCTGACACCAACGCTGATCTGTTGACAAATATCGGGGGAGGGACCACTGCGGTGTAAGTAGATCTTTGTTCAGACTAAAATATATTGAAAATAGTCTGTAATTGTGTTTATAGTGTTATTCGTTAAATACAGTTTTACATTGTATGTATTTAGTATTGTTAAAAAGCCCAAACAAAAGCTTGTGAACGGAAAAGTGTTTTGTTAAACATCTGTAAAAACCGCTGGGGCCGAGCGGTAATGTAGCAGAAAGATAGGATCCGTGTCGAGCTCGCCATAATGAAAGGAGTGATTTCCCGTGCTGATCCGCAACGCAAAATACGCGTTTAAGTACGTTTTCAAATTTATCTGCACGGAAAAGCACTAACTGTAAAATACAGACCTTGCGAAGGAACTCTTTGAGACAAATTAAAATGTGCTTCCATAAACACTTTTTTTCATTGCACATGTGAACGACCACGTTTTTTATGCGTTGTACACTCAGAATTAGTGCTTTAATTTTGAAGGCGAAGGTGACCAGTTTCCGTTATTAACAACAGTAACGTTCACTCTGCTCAGCTCGAACAGCTTTACGGCTAGCTACCAACAAGCAGTTTCTAACATTATTTTGGGTTTATTTGTCAGCTTAAATATAGTAGTCGTACAGTCCTATCGACAGGCAATATTTTGTCGTATCGAACCAAGTTTCTCCCGTCATTTTGTCAAACTTATGAACTTGTTTCCTAGTCTGGCTGTGGGAGCGAGTGAAGGCGGTCTCGTCGTCTAAGACTGTCTGCAGAAATGAAAAGGTGAGTAGGACAGTAAAATGCGCCATTATGGACAAATTACTACAAAGAATACGTGGAAGACCAGGCTACTAGTCCACTGACAAGGTAGAGGCTATTGAAACAAACTACCTCATCACTCCTCTTTTTACCCCCACATATTCAGCCAACAGAAGAGCCCTGAACCGGATGGGAGTGTAACTGTCAACGAGGAAGGTAACGTTAAAACAAAACGTCTATTAATGTTACTTAGCAAAGGGATGTCACTGTTTTAAATGCCTTTTCACAACATTGTAGTCATTAAAAGTGAATCAAGAGAATGATTGTCTGTGTGCTTTCGTAAATCAATTCACTTTAGGCACTGTCCGGGAACTCATGAATTGGTGGTTAAGGCTTTAAATGTTATCTCATATCTCTGAATTGTTTTAGCTCGATGCAATGAAAGCAATGTTTTTACTTTGTATATTTTTCGTGCAGTTTTTTCAGTTCTGATCCCATGAGGGCACACTTGGTGGTGTGATAATACCTAAAGTAAACCTAAACCTAATAATAATAATATTAAGGTTGATTTTGTTTTAAAACATACTGTTCCATGATTTATATTTGTCAACAATAGAGTTGGCTAACATGATTTGTTACCTTGTGTTTTCAGGGTCCGTAGCCACAGCAGAGGACCCCGCAGCTATTGCGACCATACAGTCTGCTGCCACCTTTACTGACCAACCAATCAAATATCTCTTCAAGACAGAAGGAGCAGGCGGGCAGGTGGGAGGCGTTTTGACATAAACATCAGATAATACTACACCTCAGTTAATGGAAAAAGTCTTATTACAGATCTGGTGAGGAATTTTTTGACCGTTATTTCATTTGGCATTTGAAATGAGGGTGCATAGGTTCACTTAGTTGCGTTGAAGCAAATAGCATAGCCTCCCAGAAGTCACTCTAAATATTTGTTCCAGAGTACATGAGATATTTACCTTGGGGGTCATGTGATTGATCGCGGTAGTCAAAAGGCCCGCCTACCCCATGCCTGTTTAAATACAAACAATAAATAAAGACCAAAAGAAGCTCCTTTGGCTCACAAGGTTCTTCCTTCAGGCTTTCTGTTCACAAGGTTCTCAATATAACAAAAAAATTAATGTGTGCAGGAAATACAAATTAAAAATATAGATAAAAATATGAAGATGTTTTGTTTACTGTCATTGGATAAATGCACATTGATTTTTATCAAGTGCACGTCTTGCCCGTGACTTAACATTTCTTGATAATTGTGCCAGTATGTCAGCTGCATTACCTCCTTGTCTCAGTGCTCATGAACCACTTCATCTAATGGAGACCTAAAAGTGGAAGTTAGATTGAGGCTCTGTATTTGTAGTCTCTACAGTCGTGTGTTTGATGCCTCAACTAAGACTGTATGAACAACTGGATGCAATGTATTTTGTCTCAGGTGACATACAGAGTAATTCAGGTGTCAGATGGCCAGTTGGAAGGTCAGACGGATGGAGCTGCTGCAGTCAGCCTGGTCGCTGGTTTCCCTGCAACCACCCAGACTGTAACACAGGTGAGAATAACACTTATCAACTGCATGAACATAAAATTGTGATCTAAATGAAAGATTATTTGTACTTACCTTTGCAGTAACTGAATGATTTACATTAAGTGGTATTTGACATATTTATATTAAGTTGTATATCAAATTGAGTTTGATATAGTCTAAAAAACCAGATCAAAAGATAAAGCCGTGTCCCCATCATAGGGTTCATTTTGTAGTGATGCAGTTGATCCTAAAGATCGTTGTTTGGGCCAATCCAGTCATTCTAATGGATTTTAAGCCAAAGTGCTATCTGCTGCAAGTTTCTGCACTCAGCCAAAAAGAAGACTCACACTGTAACGCTGCTGAACAATTGCAAGTAGATAACATCTTGTCTGTAGTAGATGGCGTCACATTAGTCTCAGGACTCATATTCTCCAAGTAAAAGTTGTTTCAAATTATATTAAGAATTTCATATTGTAACATTTTTGAACAGAGACAGTAATTTCACTGCCTTGTTAAAAAAATAAGTAGGCTACATTAAGTATGTTACAGGTTCCAGTTTAATGTGTCAGAAACAAATTAACTCAACATTTGAGTACTAGGATCATTCTCAGTATTGGTAGATACCCATTGCCTAATAAAAATGGTCAAGGTCTGGGATCAGAGTTTGGATCGGGAGCAGGGGTTAATTAGGCTTTTGACATTTTCCATTTCAAATCTGCTTAAAGTGTAATAACTGTACTTCATGGCTTCAACAGGAGCAGGGCATTTCACATCTACCTGTTTCCACTAGTGCATTTTTAAGTGCAATGTTTGTGTTTAAGTAAATATTTTAATGCTATTTCCTTGCTGCCTGACTTTACATTTATAATCATATTCAAATTTTGAGTAAGTTGTTTAATTACTTTTTTTTCTTGCTTAGTTTTTTGTATGTAGTTACATTCACATATATGTACTTTTGCACCTTTTGAACCATGAAACACAAGACTAACAGTGGAGCTGCTGTCTCTGATTTCAGGCTGTGTTCTCCCAGTCTGAGGCGCTGGAGGGAGATGGTAGCACAGAGACGCAATACACCTACTATCCTGCCACCATTGCAGACGCCACCACTGGCACTATGGTGACCACAGTGCAGGCGTCTGACACACTGCTTGGCCAGACCACACCTACAGGTAATCACTGCCAGTATTAAAGGCCTGGCACACAGCTATGATAAAAATATTATTTCGTGTGATTTTCATTTGACACAGGCTTAGTAATATTTAAGTAACAATAGTGACAATAAACTAGATGATAATTACTGTAGTTAAAAGAGGCAATATAACTTTGTAATCTCTCCTTTCTAAATTTGCCATGATTTAAAGGTTTCACAACAATAAGATATTTTTTATCTTATACTCTTTCTCAGCAGCTAACAGTAAGTTTCTGTTCAACAGGGCAGCTTTATGTGATGATGTCACCCCAGGAGGTTTTGACGGGTTCCAATCAAAGGACAATCGCACCTCGCACTCAGCCATACATAGCGTAATTACATCAGAGTAACAGTTGCATCTACTTAAAAATGTCTTAGTTTTGGTTAAATGTAGAATATCCTCTGCATCCAGCAAGTCAAGCCAATTTAATGTATTTCTTCGGGTCTCTTTTGCAGAAAACAGGAGGCCCCTCGGGGTTCTAGAGATGAGAAACGGCGAGCCCAGCACAATGAAGGTCAGTGCTCACATTCAGTGTAAGAATATGGAAACATAGCTGCATTTTACAGCCAATATGTGAGCAGATATGAAAGATAAAGTAAACAAGAATAAAATTCAGCTGTTATTCTGTCAGTTGAGCGCCGGCGCCGGGACAAGATCAACAACTGGATTGTTCAATTGTCAAAAGCTATCCCAGACTGTAACATTGACTATACAAAGACAGGACAGGTGAGTTTAACTTAAAGTCACATCCCACTCTGGTTTTCATATCTGCCTTATGATAATTCCAGTGAAGAAATGTTTCTCTTCAGATGCCCTCTCTTAAACAATTTATATTCCCTAAAAAAAATTCACACTGATGCTTTATAGATGACTGAGAAAGAAAAACTCATTTTTTATCTGAATTTTAACGTTACCTTGTTCTTTTTATCACAGAGTAAGGGAGGAATCTTGTCCAAAGCCTGCGAATACATCAAGGAACTCCGACAAAGCAACCTGAAGTTAGGTGAAGATATCAGTGCTCTCGATCGTCTCAGGATTGACAACCAGCTACTTAGACAGGAGGCATGTCTATATGTTTTTCTCATACTGTTGTACCAAAGCTGTCTAGTATCACTACTTTTTGTCCCTGCATAAGAATTGAAAAATAACCATTTAGATTATTTGCAGTAGAACAGAAAAAATGATTTGCTTAGAGACAAGGTGCAATCAAAAACTTGAGACTATTCCTGTTGTGCTTGAATGCAGTGCTGCACAGGAATGAGCATGTAGCAGGTGCAACAATAACTTTAGTGAATAAGTGTTCCAAGTTACATTGCTTAATCATCATCAGTACCTGATTTACATATTTTTTGTTGCCACTGGTACATGCACATTTGGAATTTCACCACTGAACTAAAATATGAGTCTAACCAGCAGTGTGCTTATGGTGAAACTCCTGATGTGACACAACCTCTGAAGTCTTGGAGTCTGTGGGTAGCAGGCCTTGACCCACTGCTGTCAGTGGTGACTTTTCTTAAGTGAATTTAGGCAATCCCAGGTCTGTTTCAAGAGATTCTTGCAGATGCCAACACAGTCCTTGTTCTTCTCCGACATCTGGAAATCCCAGATACCAGTACTAAGGGTCACAAAAAATATGTGTCACTGTTACTTATGATGATCAAGTCAAGTAACTTAGATTTCCAACTTAGATTCATGAAAGTAATTACATTGACATTACTATGCGACATTTAGTTCATGTGGAACAGAAGATTTTGATGGAGTTTAATTCAGATGTAACTGATTTTTAGCCCAGTTTTAACTTCTTATTTCTGCACTTGCCCATCGTTAAGTCCTGAGAGCTAGCTGAGTCATTATCAGTACATCAACACTGTATTATCTGTGTTATTGTTTAGGTGGAAGACTGGAAGTCCAAGAATCAGATTCTGAGGAACCTGCTCCGACAGCATGGCATTGTGGGATCATCTAGCACAGACCCTCAGTAAGAAACTTGTTGCCAATGTTCAATGGGTATTTGAAGACAACCACGTATGGGCCAAAAGAGTACTTGAAACGCTTTGAGATACTTTATTTGTGGTTGAGTGTGCATGAAATAGGGGGACATAAGGAAATATTGTCAATAATTTTCAATTCCAGCTTCTCTGCTAAATTACACTCTTCAGTATTATCTTTGAAGCTTTTTACAAATTTGAAATCCTTTGCTTGGTGAATAAATTTATATGTGAAAACATGATGCATCTGAAAAGAGATGCATCATGTTATGCATGCGTCTTGTAAGAGCAAAATTAAATCAGCTTTTCAGAGGTAAAGTTAGCCTGACAAAGCCCTTATTGAATGCCTTCCTCCACAGCCATTTTGATTGTTCATTAACCTCCAGTACAGTAAGCTCTAATATAAGATCAACTACTATACAATTTCTTTTTCTTAACCCTCAGTACTGTGCTTCTTTGTATCAAATGCACTCATGTTGATGTCAGAAAAACCTTGTGTTCATGCTCTGACTTGTTTTCATCTTTATCAGTATCACTTTGACCAGATCATACTAAGTTTGTCATCCAGTTGATAGTTCAGCTCTTTTGCCTTGTATTTTTGTATGTTTCATGAAACCTCACTGGGGACAATAATTGCATTGCAACAATGTAACTAACTAAATAAATAAGGGGTTGGTAAGCATTGTATTGTAGGTAAACTATGTACTGTATGTCTTTCTAAAAAAAAATCAAATAATATACTGTATGTCATAAACCACTTCAGTTGTGTTTATTAAATTGGACAATTGCCTAAAACACGTAGACCGCGTTTTTATTGCCTCTCAGGTATGAGTAAAACCTGTGGTTACATATATTGTATTTATCTTCATGTCTTCCATGCCTTCGGTTGTCTTTCGTAAATTTTATTTTGAAAGTTCTTTCAGGAAGTACATATTTACAGGAAGGGTTGTCAGGCACACTCGCAGATACCGTAGCTATTTCTTAACCAATACTGTCACAGATTTAAGAATCAGGACAAAGTGAAACGCGAGCAATGATCTGTATCCTGCTGGTAGCGGGCCATGGCACCGTTTTAGAGACGCAAATTAAGGTAAGTAGCCTAAACATCTCTGTAAAAACAGGGTAGCTTAAAGAAGTGCAAAGTCCGTGTATGTAGTGTTGTCACACTATGTCGCACAATATGTCAAACTACCTTAAATAATCTGACACGTAACCTTTGGGTTACCTGTAGACTAGCTAGTTTACCGATTAGACCTTTACTGAGGACAATTCTTACATCTGTTACAACAACAATTCCGTAATATTTATGAGTCTGCGCTTTGGCTGACTGCGGTTTGAACTGCCCCTAACCGAGCGTTGTGTAGGATAAAAAAAAATTCGGGAATTCAGAGGGGAATTTCGTTGTATCTTGAACGTTAAAATTTTGCTAAAAGTGAAAATAATGCCATGTAGTGTTTTATATTTGCCGAATTGTTAACGGTAATCCAAAAGTAAACACAACAGCCACATTTTAGTAAGTACGTGTCTAAACCAAGAAAGACAACGTAAAGAAGCCTCTGAAGTTTAGTGTGACGTTGTCATGTCAAAGACAGAGGCTGATGTTGTAAGACAGAGGCTGATGTTGTAGCCTGTAATCCTGAGTTTTATATGATTGTTAGAATAATACCAACGTCAGTTTAATGCCAACGTTTGGCATTATGTGAACCATCTAAGCCTGCAAGTATTCTGCATATATATCTTACTCGACTATATCAAGATTTGAAATGCAGTATGTAGAATGGACATAGACATAGCCTTAAATTTTACAATAAATCACCTTTTTACACCTCTCCTCTTCCAGAATGATTACACAGGTTTGTATAGCCACCTGACTGGGGTACCAAAAGCCTTACTTCCTGGAATTGGGGGGAAGAAAATCCTTGACTTTTGGTGGGAAGCAGTCAACATGTATGTAAGAGTGGCAAGTGGCCCAGCACGACCACAATTATCTCTGATTGTCCTTTGACTCCTCATTTGTCTCTTCACTCACTCTAAAATGTCACTAGTAACCAACTGCATCTCTGATTTCTCTCTAGGCGACAGTTGTTCACAGAAGTGTATCTGGTCACCAATGCAGACAAGTGAGTTCTAACAGTAGCATGACTCAGTTGGTGTTGATATGGCAGTACTTTTACAGTTTTGTTGCCTAAGTAGCTTGCTTTCTGCTCTTGCTCTATTCATACACTGTTACACTGATCAGGTATAAACACTATGAGCGCTGGGCCACAGCTAATGACTTCCCAGTGGAAAACGTGATAAATGATGGCAGCACTACGTTGGAGGACCGTCTTGGAGCTGTGGCTGACCTGCAGCTGGCCATACGCAGCCGCAAGCTGCAGGACGACATTATGGTGGTGGGATGAATTGATCTGTTGTTTATGTTCGGCGATGTCCAACTGCTTAGCTGCATTTCATTGTGCTGACTGGCATTTTATGAATGAGTCCCTGTCATATATTTAAGTATTTCTTTTTGTGTAAGCAGATAGCTGGAGACATGCTATGTGCAGACCAGAACTTTGACATTGCTCAAGTGATCCGCTTCTTCAGGTCAAAGGTAAGATTTACAATGTAAAAATGCGCACATGGACCTTTTTCTTACAGTTTATTCACTTGCAGATACTCTTTTCAGGAAACAAGACACCAAAAGGAAACGATACTTATAAATTAAATGTCCTCTACCTCCTGTGATTGTACAAGCAGCCTGCAGAAGTGGGATGGTTATAGTGATGTTCAACTCTCAAATATATAAAACGACCTTTAACAGCAGTATAAGTGAGTCAATCCCAGGCTAAAAACAAGGATCTAAAACTATCCATAAAACATTACACAGTGCATACAAAAGATCACATCATTCTATTGGTCTTTGGTCTTTCTTGTGGAGGTGAAGTCATGAAAAACTTGCAGTATCTCACCCTTTTGTGTCTGTGCTGCAGCCTGGAGAGCTAATCATTTACTATGAACTGGAGGAAAGCGAGAAAAGCAGCTCCAGAGGCATTGTGGAGGTTTGCTCCAACACTCATAGGTAAAAAGAGTTTTTTTTACTTCAGTCCCATAAGACACAAAATGCTAAAACAACACCACAGAGAAATACTGTTTTGTAATACCGTTCAGTACATCAGTGATGTGTATTTTGTACGTGTCACTATGCTGCAGATTTGATAGTAATATATCATAGTTTTGTGAATCAGGATAAATCGCTTCTTGGAGAAACCTCAAGAAAGGCTGACAGAATCCCGACTGGCCAGTGTGGTGTTTTACTGCATCCAGAGAGACACGCTGTCTTACCTGTCTGACTTCCTCAGCCTGCAACCTCAAGCCACAGACAGGAGCCTTGGACGGTTTTGGGTTCATAAGTCTAGTGTTACTTCAGCAAAAATTAATTTCTTTCGTTGTTGATTTACAATGCAAGATTGACTTTCGCTATGACTTAACTTTTGAAAGTCACTAAACTCTAAGCTTTGGCCAAGTTCACGTGTTTGATTTTCTACCAAAACTCCCAAATCTTTTTCCATAATTTGACTGAATTTTCCTGTACAAACTAAACCAGCTGCTTTAATGCTTCACTATATTAAGCATTATGTTATATATTATCGAAATGACATCAGTGCATCATCATGAGTAGAATAATAACCAATTACTTTTATGGCCCCTTTTTCTACAGGAGTGGCTCATTAATGAGAAGCAACTCAATGTATATGGGATGAAGCTTCCCACAGGCTTTCAGCTCATTGGACAAGTGGTTTGTATCATGAATTATGTTTATTGTCAATGGCTATGTTTTATGGGGCTTTTTTGTGTTTTTTTCAAACAGCATTGCTTTTGGAATATTATCATTTTCATTGGACAGTTGTGCTAAAGCAGTTTAGCAGAGAAAACTGATGCAATGGTAAAGAAGAATTTAATATCACTGCCACTATTTAGGTTAAGTTGGCTGACTACACTGAACTCACACAGGATTGGATGTTGTGATAAGTGGATTACATTATTAAAACTCCTCTGTTAAGTTATTTTTCAAAAAAATATGCTTCCTCTTGACATCTTAGGGCCTGTCAGACTACACCAAGTGGTTAACCCACTACTCCACTAAGCAACAAGACAATCCTGCTAAACCAATCACATGCAGATCATATGCCAGGTAACAAAATACCAACACAAAATACTCTCACTTGTTGAATTTAGCTCGATGACTGTGGTTTTTCTAGCTTGCAATTAAAAGTCCTTTTCTGAATTCTAAGTTGCAACAAGAGCACAGCCTACCAGAGTTTGTGAGAATTCATGTCCAAATATGTGCTGACTCACAGGGTTGGACTAATGGGGAATCCCTCGGACGGTTTTAATGGGAAAACCATCGCTATGTCCATCTCTAACTTCTGGGCTGAGGTCACTTTAGTAGAGAGTCAGACTTTGGTAAAGCAAACACACACACACACATTTCTCAATGCACACTCATATGGTAAATCCTTTAGGGATATGTTGTGCTAAAGTCATGTGAATTTCTGTGACCTTGCAGGTTTTAGTCCCTCATCCACTCAATGACCCCACAGAGTTTGGAAGCTTGCAAGACTTGTTCTGCATCAGTAGGAAAGAAGGGTGCGTACATAGTGAATTAAATGCATGACAGAGATGCTAGTGTTTTGGATTTTTTTTCGTAATATTCTGTTCTTCATCTGCTGTAGGTACCTGGGAGGCCTGCGGCTACTGCAGGCCACTTGCAAGAAGTTCTACCAGTTCTGCTCCAAACAAGGGTGAGATAAGTCCCTTAGACCAATACGTTAATCATTGCCTCAGTAATTGTAATTTTTTTAACAACATATTAAATTATGTTTAAATGCAGTAAACATTAGCATGTCCTTTATACCTCTGTTAAATTTAGCAATTTCTAGCAATGGCCATGTTAGCGCCATGGATACTGCTATAACTCTCCCCAACAATTTTTTTTTTACTAATTTAAAATTCATCATCTACACTTGGGCCGATCATTCTATGACAGTACAAAAACACTGGTGTTTTAAAAAGAGTTCTGTCTGGTTTCTAAAAACCCAATTTTCTTACAACAGGTGAAAAATATTTGTTTTTGCTGTGAGAATAGTTTAACTGAATAGAAGGAATCATTTAATCAAGTATCATGTGAACCTGAAGCTAAAGATAAGCATTTCAAAATCACTTTCATATCTGTTAAAAAAAAAACATTAGGCAAGAGCCAAAAGATAGATGAATTGTTTCTGTTTTTGTTGAACTTTCAAAATAAAGACTTTTAAAAAAAAAAAAAAATTAATTAATTTTTAGGAAGAAACACTAACTTTAGCTAAAACAGCTTTAATTACTGATACTGATACTAAAAAACCAACAACTAATACTAGACTAATATATACAAAGTGACCAGAGACTTGGCTCCAAATCAATGAAAATACTGCTGTCAAATTGCCAAATGTGTAATAATGTGTAATAACCAAATTTGTAAAAACCAACTGTTTGCTAACAGGTTCGCCATTTAAACTAGATCCCACAGTTGCGATATCAACTTGTTTTCACTGCCACCAGGTGGCCAAAGAACATCTTTGAAAGTTTAAATAAATAAAAATGAGGTTTCTTTGAGAATTAAGAGAAAATTTCAAAAGTAGAGACGTAATAGTATTGTCAGAATTCCATGTCAGTATTCTAGTAATTATATTACCCTGCTATTTATTTTTTACTCCTTCTGAAGTTATGTCCTTCATCATTTAGGCAGAGAGAAGTTTCCTTTGAAATCAGTAGTCATTTAATTTGTTTTCTTTGTATGTAAAATCAATTAGTTATGACAAAGATTTTAGTTGAAAGCATTTTAGAATGTTTATACTGTACAGTGGAAAAAGCACAATATTTTGTGATTGAGAATTAGTGAGGTAGAAGTCTAAAGTAGCAGAAAAAGGACACACTGACGTAGTATTACTGCGGTACAAGTACCTCAAAGTTGTTCTCAAGTACAGTAGTTGAGTAAGTATACTTAATAACCCTCCACCAATGAAAATATATGGGAACTTGTTAAAGAACATAAGATGTATTAACCCATTTTTCTACCAACAACAGAAAATCACTGAATGAGCCCTTTTTATTTAGTTTTGTATTTATAATTTGTTAAGCACAGTTACAATCAAGTACAGTCACTGTGACTCCTAATGCTCATTAATTGTATGCTGTGTTTATTGCTGCAGGATTGCTTTGACAAAGCAGAATTTCACACTAAAATACGACACCAACATTCCTCGGCAAGTGGTGAGGATCCATACAAGTACTTGATCATAAGAAATAAAATCCAACGATAACAGTTTCAATAGTGAAAATGAGATGTTATGACAAAATTATTTGTCTCTGTTTTAATGAAGGGCCTTGCTGGAAGCAGGTAAATATTTCTGTTTGATGATTACTTTCTCTCTGTTTAATGTTTAATGTTTAATGTTTAAAAGGATCCCCATTAGCTGTCACCAAGGTGGGACTAGCTAGTCTGTCTGTATATCTTAATTTAAGGTAATTTTGCAGACCTTGAACCTAATGGTGGACTTGTTTTCAATCCTGCCTTTTTTCACAGTGCAATTGTCTCAGCCACCCTGAAGTGTCTTATGAAATTCTACAACATTACAGACAATGTAAGGATGGTGTATGTTTGTACCATCTCGTGATTTCACCAAAGCCGTCAGAATCTCTCATCCCTTCTATTGTTTGCTTTTATCAAAAGCTCTGACAAGTACAATCATGGTATTAACATCAGCTTCTCCTGTGACAAGTTAGTTTGCTAGATTTCACTACAGATTTAGTGAAGTTGCAAACATAGAGCAGCATTCTAGAGCTGGGAAGACATTGACACTAACCTTGAAGTTTTACTCCATTGTGTTTTCAACCTGACATTCTTAAAGAATATGTTAACATGTATGCACAAATATCAAAGCCTTTACACAGTCCACCTGAGATAAAAAAAAAAGGCTTAATTCAGTTAAAGATCTGGTATGTAGGATTTAGGGGGATCTATTCATTGAATATGTCAGAATAGGAATATAAATTTAATAAATATGTTTTCATTAGTGTTTAATCACCTTAAAATAATCATTTTTGTGCTTGTATTACCTTTGAATTAGCCTTTATATTTACAGAGTGGGTCCTCTTGCATGTTGTCCAGCATCTTATGCTGCAATGTTTCTGCAGTAGCCCAGAAGAGACAAACCAAGCGCTGTTTCTAGAGAGGGTCTTTGCGTTTTTTTTTTAATTTTGTACCCACCATAGGTTTTCCTCCTCACTTGGAGGAGGATTGTAAGCATGTTAAGGGATGTTAAGTTGGGTGCAGTCTACAACTTTACTGCTAGATGGCACTAATTCCACATACTGCATAAACTGGGCCTTTAAAAAATCCTACCTCCAGAAATTCAAATTGGGATAAATGTGAAGATTATAGGTAACCTACCTGCTTTAGTGTGTTACATATTTCTGTTTTGCACTTCAGGATCTCCCAAAGCCAATCCGAGCAAACTTCATCCTTAATGTGGAGACTGATGAACTTTTCATTACTGCTGGTCTACAGGACAGAGTTGTGCAGGTCAGTAATAGTGTTGTCACTACACAGATGTGGTGGACTTTGTCACTACAGCACTACATTTAGTTATCGTTCATTCAATGCCTATTGAATCATGAATTGTTTGCCTTGTTGTCTTCGCAGGTTTATGAAGGCTTAGTCTACATGGATTTCAGCAGGGATCTCATGGAAACACAGGGCTATGGTACTGAAGCTACCATTTGTCTGTAAATGTTGATGACACAAACACAAATACTGTGTGTGTTTTCCTTTCTCAGGAAACTATGTTTCTATGGACATGAATGGGCTCCCACCATTTTGGCTGGCTTACCTGAGTGACCCCAGTGACTCCGGACGCATCCACAGTAACATCAGACAGCGCTGGCTCAGTGGTATGTGGTTGATATGAAATATTACATGGACTGCCTGAGATTCATAAGGTCAAAAATCACTGCTGAGATCTCTGTAAAGTTGGGATTCTACTGTTTTACCAATATGAATTTGATTCTAATAATTAGAAAAGGAGATGGTAGAGATAGAGATAGAAATAGTCAAATTTTTCTAGTATGGAAACATCAGTCTGTCAGTTAGTCAATGTAAGTTCCCTACTCTAATCTAGAATAAAAATCTCATCAATTATTGAATGAGATGCCATAAAATCATCTAATCCTGCTCGTTTTTATACTTCGTGTTCGTTTTTATACTTCCTACTTCTTTTAAGACTTCTTCCTACTACTTCCTACTTCTTTCAAGACTTCTTAATGGGAGCATCTGTGACAAAAGGCAATTTCCCCTCAGGGATCAATAAAGTATTTCTGATTCTGATTCTGATTCTGATTCTGATTCTGAAAATTTGGTACAGTTATTCTTAGACAGTGAACAGGGTAAAATGGTAGCAGCTAAACATTGCCATGGTGGCATTGTGAGCATTTTAGCATCCTTACATTAGCATATCTACATGTAATCTCTAAGTCCAGCCTCATAGAGATGACAGCATCAGTATATTTTTTATATTTCACTTCTTTTATGGAACACAGAGCTGTCATTGTGAACAACAACACACTTCGGTTTTCTGCTTGCCCATTCACATACAGTATTTACATCATTGTTTTCCTTGGAGTTCTAAAACTGTTAACAAATTAGTTTGTTTGATGAATTATTTTATGTTGCTGTGTCTCTCCACAGGGGAGCCTTTGGTTGTTGATGCCATGAAGACTTTTGCAGAGCTCACGGATCAAGCCAGGTTGGTTTAAGTATTTAAAGTGGATTGTAGAGTTTTTTGCAATAAATAGCAATAAAGGGTTTATCAAGTAATTCGGGGCAAAGTCTCTAAATAAATAACTTTGGGATTAATTATGTCGAGCATTTTGTACAGCAGTGTTAAAGTAACTTTGGGCTTTCTGAAACATGCTCAGTATTTATGCAATGAGTTCCATGAAATATCACATGCAAAGTGTTGCTGCTACTCTGCTGACTGACGCACCCTGTTTTTGTCTGTGTGGTGGCATTTTTAAAGTCCTATAAATTTGTCTTACCATAGCACTAAGTGAATGTGAAAATGTTTTGTAGGATGCACACTAACATTTTTGCTCTATAACCTCCCCCACCCATAACACATTTTGATGCTTTGAAAGACATTGTAAAGCTGTATGCCCCCGGTTCATAATAATAACAGGGGATCTTTACCAGGACAGGTTCACTAAATTGTTTTTTGCTCATTAACAAACACACTACGGCACTTTTCAGATGAAAAAAATGTAGACTTTCACATATTTCATGTTATTCATTTATAAATAATAAGTATTATATTACCTTTTGGGTTAAAGCTTTATTATCTATGTTGTCTTTTTTTTCCTCTTTCTAATTGTTTATATTTAACCATTGTTCATTGTATAATTGCATCTTTTGTTAAAAACATTTTTGTGAGTAGTTTTGTTCTCAAGAGATCTTAATCTCAAAAGACTACCTGATGAAATAAGATTAGCTGAAGTAATTTAAAAAAGAAAAATTCTCCCTTTAGGATGGCTCTGCAGGACAGAAACTGGAACAGTCTAGCACAACTTATGGACCAGAACTTTGAGCTGCGAAGGTAAATAGTATGTTTTGTTGTGGGGTATCATTTATATTAAAGGAACACACAGCTAAAGTAATAATATATCCCAAAGGACTGTCTACACTGATGAATGTCTTGGCCCTGGAAATCTGAAGATGGTTCAGCTGGCACGACAGGTAGGTTCTCAGAGGTTCTACTGCCTGTTCTGAGCAGTGCATGTTTTATTGAACATCTGTGTGTGTCTGCAGGAGTGTTTTTCTCTTTAAGCCGTCATAAAATTGCTGCTGCTTCTTGTAGTTTGGCTCTGCAGGGAAGTTACCAGGCAGTGGAGGGGCTGTGGTGGGTCTTTGTCTGGATAACGCAAGACTGGTAAGACTGCACCATATGGAAATTGTTGTTTTAGGTGGTATGCTCTTGCTATGGTCATCTGAGGCCATGTGTTTGGAGCTTCCCATTTATGTTAACATGTGTCCTGTGTTGGAGTAACCCCAAATATTTGTGATCTTTGGGATCTTGGTAATGATTAATTTCAGTAAAATTTATAAACATAGAACAAGTTCAGAACTCCAAAGAATTTTTGTAGTAATCAATAAACACAAGTAGTTAGTTTTCTAATATGATGGATTAGAAAAAAGGTACAATCAGAGCAAAATTTTACGAGAGTCTACTCTCTGATGTAATCAAGAGAAACCATCCTCATCCTTTCTCTGTAAAAGGATTTGTATTTCTTTGAATGATGGGTTAATTTCCAAAAAGTCCCAGAAGTCATCTACCCTTTGATCTGTTTTCCGCTCACTTTGGCATTTAGTTGACTAGAACAACTTGTTTTCGTTATACATCTTTTTCTGCAACATTTTCACTGAATATACAATAAATATAGATTGAAAAAAGTTCCAATTAACCAGCTAAATGAAGATATTTTTTAAAATTAAGTCAACATGCAATATCTCATGGCCAGGGCCATGGTATATATGTAGCAGTGATACACTAAAAATGCTTTGACAGCCCTTAATTGCTTAGTCACTGAGAGCTATGTACAAGCTCAAGCTTGCACACAGTCCATGAAGTGTCTTTCAACGGGATCATATTGCTCAGTTATTTCTTTCTTGTTGGGAGACCAACTTGAGTCTCAAGACCCTGGCTATATTAGTAAATTCCCTGTTCGGATTGTTAATTCTGTCTCTGAATGTCACATGCCCTACTGTCTGATGCAGTCTGTGTTTGGCCCACTAGGCGGAGATGAGGCAAGCTTTTCAGGAGGCAGGCTGTGTCTTCTGTGTCATCACACCATACAATCCATCTGCCAGCACTGTTGGTGGCCAACACTAACCTCACATCTCCCCATGATTCAGTTGGGCTGCTCAAGACTGATCATCGCTTTAATATGGCACAGCATTAACTCAAATTAGTCCTTTCATGTCATATGATTCCTCACTACAATGGGCAACAAACATTAAGATCAATTCTGCATGAAATTATGTGTAAGCCATAACAAAATCAGGATATTGGGTTCTTGACTCTTTTTGATAGTCTCTCTAATAATTTACCAGACTGGCTAAAATAATTTTTAATCAAGCTAAAGATACTATTTCACTTTGTCCCTATAAAATACGGGAAACTGAAGGTTTCATAGTTTTGTTGCAGAATATTTGAGACTCAGGATATTTGTCGGTATTTAAGGTGTGGAGAAATCAAGCTCTCCTGTTACATTTATTATTCATATTCATTCATATTCTTATTCATAACAATGTAGTGTGTCTATATCAATAGGCTTTTTAGACGTAATCTCGTTATCTTTGCATAATGAATGTAATTTTGCTCATAAATTAAAAGGATTTTAAAGCTCTTAGTATTTTTGTCGTGGCTTTTGTGTAGCTTTACATAACGCATCACTTATCCTGTCCTTTCCCTTATTACGCGCATATATAGAAATGGGTTAACCTGTCAGGAGTAATAAGGTTAAATAACATAGGAATCGCATTTTACAACCCTTTTGCCCCTCAAACCTCACATATTTCATCCTATTCTGTTGTGTTATTGTGGCTCTGTACTGTATATACTCAGTGAGCAGATCTAATTTGCTGTTTCCTCTGGTGGGCGGAGTAGCAGTGCTATGCCTGGCCGCCTAGCTCTGCCCTCAGCTCCGCTCTGTGTAGTTGTCGTTACTCCCTCCACTCATGCAGTCTCAGCCGTAGCTCATGGACTAGCCGGAGGTCTGGTGTTGGACTGTGTCGGGCTTGTAGCGGACAGGGTGACCTAGTGGACTATGGCTGCCAAAGAGGACCTCTACAGTAAAATCCTTCCTCGGCGACTCCGGCAAAACCGGCCGGGCTCCGTGAAATGTGGCTCCAACTTGGACGTGCTGTTATCCATGGGCTTCCCCAGACCAAGGGCGTAAGTAGCCTGACCTAAACACTGTGTGTGGGGGGGGGGGGGGGGGGGCGGGAGGATTACATGCATGTCAGAGGTCGACAGGAGACCTAGCGGAGGCATGGCCGGCATGGGAGCTGATAACGTTTGTTATGGGAGTTGCGTTAGCGGACAGTTCAAACACATCACTTCACTCCGTGTGTGCTCGCATCGGTTTTCGCCCAGCACAGCTAGCTGGCATTCCCTGAATACTACTATGAAGAACTAGAGAGTAAAACAGAGTCAAAAATCATGTGACAATAGAATAAAATACATTTAAGTATCAGAATCAAGCCAGATTCAACTGGACAGAGCTCATAGTTGAGCGACACAGAAATTACATTAGCAAAAATTAAACATTGAAGTTAACAGAAGCATTGTGACTTTAGCATCTAACACAAAAGATCTGATATGTGATTGTAATTTTAATTTTTCAGTTTTAGTCTCAGTTTAGATTTCAATTAAAACTCATACTCACACTAAAACTCATTATTTAAAATACTGGTAATTTAAGTTAATGCTAACGTTACATTTTCCTGCTTTTTCATTTTTTGTAATTTTACAAAGCTGCCGTAAATAGAATATGTTTCAGCCATATGCTGGAGGAGCTGTCATATGCAAACTATTCAGAAAACTGGAGTCAGGAGTCATGAAGTCATGACTCTATTTGTGTCATACGGTTCACACTGCGTCCTCTGCTGTTACTGAATAGAAGGACTGTCTTTTGACTTGGCCAGATCAGGGAGTTCACATCCGTCCTGTCGGCTAAAGGCTCTCACTTTAAAGACAACACCACCGTAAATCAACAGCCTGGAAAGCAGCAGTTTACATACAACTACTAGTAATGTAACTGGCACCGTTTGACATTTGGGTGCAATTTTTGCTGATGTTTTAAGGGTGCTATAACTAATAATTCAGCAGTATTTGCAGTACTTTAACTATGTCAAATTAGTACTATACAATGCATGTCCAGGGTTAACGTCTACTTTAAACTGTGCGATGGAAGTACAAGAGTGTATGCATACAAATGCTAGTCAGGGTGAAAATCAGGAATCCTTGCTGCTAGACTCAATGAGAGTGGTACATTATAAACACTGTACTTTATATTGTGACCCACTGTGACCCAAGATTGGGTCAAATGATCTGAAACAGAATTCACCACCTTTTTTGGCCAATCCTAAACATAGTGATGAGTTAAAGTGGGAAATAAAATTTCATTGTTACTAAAGTGTTCCATAAAGCACCTCTAAGATTTGAAATTTGTGTTATTAATCAGTTTGAGAAATATAGGAAAAAAATATCAAACAGATCTGCTGAAGAGCATTAGCCATGCTAGCACAGCTACCAATTTGTTGGAGTTCTATTGTTTCAGATTTGTCTCTAGTGAATCACCATACACTGTGGAATAGATTCCTGGCTCTACTAATAGGTTACTGATTGAGTGGACACTGAGAGAGTTGGACATGATTTTGGGGCAGCACATAATTATGACAATGTAAAGGGTATACAATACTTGATTCTGTTTGTTAAATACAAACTTACAGTACATGTAATTATGTATTTAAAAGAAGTCTTTTGTCAGCTACCACATGTTAAATACCTATTTTGCTCAGTGGCTGTGTATGTTTTTTGGGTCAGCAAAACAAAGTGAAAACACGGCAACATATCATCATCTCATAAAGTTTACATGGCAGCTTAAACAGATTGTTAAACAGTTTACATATCAAGGAGACACAAAACAACAAAAATAATTATCCACAATTGTGTGTCTGGTCTTCACTAACTCACTTCACTAAGTACTCCATCAGTATTATTATTATTATATAAGGAGTGAGCCACTTGCCTAATGTTGCTGTTAAGGCAGTTTGCAGTGGAGTTATCAGAGCATTTTTCTGCCCAATGATCCTTTACTTTTGATTCTTAGAAATGTGATGAAAAATTATGTAATGGGGAGGACCCTGTCCTGCCATTGATTTGTGCCCGAAAATATCTTGATAGTCACATCTTTTCCAGGATAAAAAATTTATTTTCATCTTAAAATTGCTTAAATGTGATGTCACCTTTAGCCACTTAAGTATGCACTGTTCCATTAATATTCATGGGAATTCTGGCATGGCTGCGTCCACGAACATCCACCATTCCACTCTATCGCTCCTTCACCTTTGACTCTTTTCATCGACTTGCTGGCTTTATAGCATAAACAATGTCAGCGTGCTTGAACCAGATACAGCTTCTTCTTCTGAGGAAGAAGAGGATCTGTTACATGTGGAAACGCCCCATACTCCTGTTAATTGGTTTCATTTTTCAGTTTCAGTTTTTTGGTTTGTGACAAATGAAACTTTTCCTCTCTAAATCTGCCTTTTGAAGGCAGTCATCAGTATACTAAACACTGAAGTTGTAAGGAGGAAACTCACAGCCATGGCATTGGCTGCTAATTTCAACCCCAGTTTGTCTTGTTGGAGGTAAAAACACCAGCACACATACACCAATATTGATTTGTCAATGACAAGCTAATATCAGGAGAGTATTTTATCGGTTAGGCTCTAGTAAATAATCAATGTGTTTTACACTGCAACTCTTAGAGGTCATTAGTTTGTTAAATGCTGTAACCATAACTGAGACATCATCTTCCATATATGGTGGCTGTCACTGACAACCACAAACTCTACTCTACTCTAAAAAACACTTAATTGTAAAAAAAAAAACAACAACAAAAAAAAATCACTTCCTGTGTACCACAGAATTTTCCAAGAAACAACCTCTCTTACTTAAGCTGGTCGGAACAGCAGATGGAAAAGCTTTCATAAATTGTCTATAGTAGAATCACTATTGTGCCATTATAGTTAGAGAACAGTTAATACCATTTTTTTCCATATATTATTTGAAGTCTTGGGGAAATCTTACATCACTTTTTTTTCAGTCCATACACATAACTTTGGGAGACTTTCTACCCTTTTCACCAACACATATGTCACACATCAAGAGGGTTTGTGTGTATGTGTTTGCCAGTGCATATGTCAGGAAGTGTGCAGTGGTTTGCTGAATGGACACAGCAGATGATGATAGGCCCCCAGGCAGGCCAGCGGTGGCCTAGAACACACTCCTTTAGGGAAGCCAAAACCTCTTTTGTATCAGCCTGTGACTGCTTGGCCTGGAAACAGCAACTTATTAATTTCCTCTGTCTGTCTGTCGATCTGTCTCTCTCTCTCTTTTTCTGCCTAAAGAAGTTGACCCACTAAATTCCTGACCAATTTAAGGTGTCCTGGTTCTGCGTTTAAATGATTATCTGTGTGCAGAAAATTACATTTATCTGCTCTTCTTGTCGTGTCATTGTTTTGGGTCATCCCCGCATTGCTGCCAGAGGCTCACACAAGAGAGTAGACAAACCTAAAGGTCTGTGCCAATATGGTATATATCAGCACTAATATCGAAGATGCCTGCTTCAAGCCTCATGTTGGATCAGTATATCAAACTGACTATCTATTGGAAAGAAAGTTCTGAACTAAATACTGTGGATTTAAATGAAATTGGGTGCCATTGAATGAGACACCAATAACGAGTCAGAGAGCTTTACAAAACAAGTCAGCATTCACACAATCACACACATTCACACATTAATGCCACGTGGCTTCTCTACAACCTTGTCTACAGGAACTTATGCACACACATTTACATCCGGCTGGCACAGCCACCGGGAGCAATTTGGGGTTCAGTATCTTGCCCAAGGATACTTTGACACGGAGACTATCTGTCTATCTGTCCATCTGTCTATCTGTCTATTATAATAGTCATTGTCATTTGTTTTGTTTAATATGAATACGTAATTACTAGTTATATGGTATTATTGTAAGTTTTATTAATATCACTGTAATTTTTTATCATTCTTTGTTTAAATATACCATTAAAGAAAGCTTTCTCTGTAGACAAGACTGAAATTCTGAAATTCTATGTCTCTCTGAGGTGAACATTTTCCTTCAATTTAAATGTGTTGTTTAAATTTTTAAATGTAAAATTCATAAAAAAAAATCTTATCAAAACCTCAATCTTGTGCCAAATGAAAAGTGAGATGCTACACACAGTACTGATAATTAAAATAAATCCATCTTCTTGTTTTTAATAATTCACATTTCCATCATCCTTGAACCAGGAAATGGCTATAAGTCTACTGTCAGGTGGGTTAAATCACCCATAAAGGAAAAACGATTGTGCAGTTTATTTTCCATGATAAGAAAATGCTTCCAATAAGTCACAAAGTGCATCTCCTCAACTTTGTAAATGACAGACTAGTGCTTGCCAGCCATTTCTTAATGTGGGGATCAGTTAGACACAAAACAAGCAGAGTCATGCTTGTTTTTCCAAGTATACTGACAGGGCTGATTAAACATCTTTGCATGTATATCAGTGGCTTAAGACAGGAGGGTCAGTAAGTCATCATGAAACAGAACTTGTTGAGACATATTTTCAGTACTTGACAGGACAGGAAACATACTTGTAGATGAAGATATGTTATGGAGGTAGAAGCTTGGTGTCCTTTGAGTTCTGACTTTGGTTATCTAGCTAACATTTTTTTGCATCAGTTTGTCAGCTAAAATGCTTTAGCCACTCATCAAAGGGTTATTACAGCAGTACTACAGTTTCCAGTACCAAGAAGACTAACAGTACCAGCTAGTGAGTTTTATTATGAATGGTATGCAGCTGAACAGGCTGGTGATCTATGTCTTCATTGATTGCTCCAGTAATGCCATACTCACCCACCCCCACCCCCCACCCCACACACACACACAGAAACACATAGTCACTCTAAAACTGGAAATATGGTGAGGAAAATAGTAAACAAATGTGTGGGGACAGTAGGGAATAAAAATGTTTAAAGTTAAGAAGAACTGAAAAATGAAAGGGCTGGAAAATAAAATAAATAGAGGAGTAAAATAAAATTTAGTTATTTTAACAACTGATCAGTAAGATTAAAATAATGCTTTTTACTAAGTAATAGGAAGTTGTATTTCTTGTTGCTCTCCATTTGAAGTATTTAACTACCAGTGTTACTTACCGATCAAGGCTTAATGGTTTTGCTTTCAAGTTTCAAATTCAGCATTTAAAAAACACTAGGGCTGCACACTTTCAAAAAAATATCACACTGCGATTATTTAAATTGATATTGAAAATGCAATATGATTTACAATATTAGAAAAATGTTAGTTTTTTTGTAATTATTCTAATTTTCATTTAACAACGTAATAAGTGATTATGTTTTGATTTTTGCAGGGATCTGTACCAAACAAAGATGTTGTCTTAAGTCAATAGAACATGATGTGCAGGCCAGGAAAACTGCAGCAGCACAATATTTAATTTATTTCAATTGTATTTTGACACTCGTATTTTTCCTTGATCAAATATTGTGCCCTGTACGGTTGAAAAAATAGCACTGGTCCATATTGCAATTTCAATTAAATTTCAATTAATTGTGCAGCCTTAGTCAACACACTGGTTTTTTTTTTGTTTTTGTCTTTATTTTTTGATTAACAAATGTGAAATGTATATCTCTTCAATGGTTAAGTGATCAGGTCAGTCACCAGTTTTTTATTCCTTAATTTTGTAGTTTGTAGTTGGTATTCCAAATTACTAAAAAGAAGACTAAAAAGAAAAAGAGAAGTTAAGAGGAAGATTTTTCATTGTCTTACCACAGCATCCCCCGCCTGCTTTCATTGTGCCCACAGCTGTCTTATTAAGATGACAGTCAGTATCAAGAGATCTAAAGTTGAAGCTTAATAATTAATGTTAGCTCTCTGGGTTTTAAACTGTCATCTTTCTTACATCCCCACAAGAGTAGACGCTATCCAAAAGATGTTTCATAACACTTCACAAGTGTGCCTAAAGGAACTTTTAAAGCAGCTCAAATTGAACTAGTTTCACATTGCAATGTATTACATCGAAGTACCAATTCAGTATTTACTCACTTTGCTATGTCTTTGAGATAAGGAGGCAAACTTGTAAGCTGTATGATACTTTATATGTAGCCTTATTCTAGGTCAGCACACAAGTATATCTGTTTCAAACTTTGAAATAAGATTTGAGCTTTTCTCCTCTTCAAATGGACACCCACTCACTTCCTGTGTCGATAATGTGGCTTTTTACAATTGCTGTACTGGTCTTAAAATTGTAGACTGTCGTGCTTAGAACCGTAATGCACAACTTTTGTACTCTCTGGGCCCCAGATGTCCAAAAAAAACAATGTGACAGATCAACATCCACTGTAATTGCATTGCTATATTGGTTCCACACTTTTTCATTGCTGATTTAGTGTTTTCTCCTCCAGTTCTCAGCAGCTACTTAGGAAATGTATTTTCTGCATAGCTGAGCTCAAGGGTTTAATTTTTGCTGATCTGAAGGAAGAAAAGAAAATGTCTATATACTGTACATGGGTTCAAGTCTGCTGCATCTATGAGAGCTGCATGCAGTATATTCCAGTGCTGTGTAGTTGGTAGCTATCATGAATTATTGAGTCATTTCCTTTTTTTTAACCCAGTATTTTTGAAATGCAGATAAATATGAGCTTGTTTCGCCTCTCATTATGCCTCCACACATCGGTCCCAGCTCTTTGGGAGTATTTAAAAGTGACTATAATTTCAAAATGATATACCTTTTATTACCTTTCATATGTCATCATTTTATGGTCTAACAAGGTCACATAAATGGCATTAGTCTTCCTGCTGAAACAGGAGAGGTGCATCGCTTTCTGCTTACAGCAGCCTTCATTCACTGTTGCACTTCCACTGCAGCTCAGTGATCATATCGTGGTTCATCTGAAGCTCTGTCCGAAGCAGGCAAACGGACAGCACTATCAGATTATGGGGCTATTATCTCCACTCAGATATCTCAGTGTGGTTGTATAAAATTCAAGGTAGTGCATCTGCCCAGTACTGACAGGTTTACATCACAAATTGGCCAGAAACAAATGTACTTGCTAGATGAACTGCCTCAGCTAATTGTAGTTAATCCAAAAGCCCATATCACTGCTTTATGTTATAGGCAAGTTGTTTTATGCAGCATGTTTGCCTTGATTTCTGCCATAACAGTGTTAAGGTTGACAGTGACACAGTATTCATCTTGCTCTCATTCCTTGCTTATTTATTTTATTCCTAAAATCACATCTCTGTGTCAATATCAGCTTGTGGTCTCAGGCACAGATGGAGAGTTATTACATGAGCATCACAAAAGGGACAAGTGTGCCTAGCATGAAGGTTTGACTTGTATGGTTGGTTGCTTAAATCTTTAATTTAGAGCAGATTATTTTCAGCATTTTGTGCAAGCACTTAGTATCTTGAAATTTTACCATTTATCGACTCAAATGTGCAATATGAAAATATTCACTAATTTTTGTATTTTCAATATATTTTAAATTAATTTTACACATTAAGTATTGCATTTAAATCATATTGGGATATTTAAAATGTTTTGATAATCTAAGCGGTTTCTTTGGGTAACTTTTTTTTACTCTGAAAGTTCTCCTGTTGTTTATTTTCTGACTGAAAAGGAAAATTAGCAAAGCAAAAATCTAAAAACTGTAACATGTACCAACATCCAAATTGTGTTTTCTATAAAGCCAGTGTGGTGTTTTTAGAGTAAAAGAGTCAGGTGAACTTTGAGTAACAAAAGCCAAAACTAACTAACGATGCTACAAAATAGTTGTATTTCTTGTTGTTTTACAAAAATTACAAATGTAAAAAAAAAATGGGTTAAATGTATCAATCGGTTAAGCCATTCATAATTGCCAAGTTTCTATCTATATTTATGTTAATTTTTCGCAAAGTCTGTACAGGAAAATGCAAATGAATGTTTATCTCCTCTACTGTTGGATGCATAAATAAAATAGTTGCTGTTTTTTGTATCTGTCTCCCCTCAGTAAGCAGCTCGTAGGACAGCTGTCTGTCTACAGTTGCTGTGCCGGCAGCATGTTTCCTGTAGGCCTGGAGGCTAGCAGGATTGACAGCTATCCTCTGCCTACTTCTGTAAACCCCTCCAAACTCACACTCCTTTCTTGGTCTCTTATTGTTTCTTTCTCTTTATCTTAGTGCTTTGATGACGTGGCTTCACTGAAACAGTAATGTCAAAACATTATATAATTAGCAGAAGTCAATTCAAAGTAAGCAGAGCATAAGATGACTTTCCTATGACAGACTTCTGATGGTTTAATTGGCAGTGTTAGTACTCTTATAATTGTTATTGTTAGAAATAACAACCATGTAAAACTGTGTGCAAATTGTATCTTACCAAAAAAATCTAATGAGCTGTTTCACAGATTAATTCCTCAGAGTTTGGAAGTCTGTGGAAAATTGAATTTGTATGTGTATTGCAGCTGCATCAAAACTTGGCTACTGTAGAAGCTGACCTGGAATCACTGCTTTTTGTAAGGCCAAAGGTTTTAGAAGTAGTGAGGGGTACATGGTTTACTTTTACCTCGCCACTGCAAAGACTTGATTTTGGTAGACACAAATGGATGTGTGCATGGGTGGGAAGCCAGTGAGGGTTCTCTACCTTACTGCTGTCGGTACTTCAGTAGTTGTGTTACATTCAGAGTGAAACTTGTCACATGCAGATAAAATGAAGGTCAGGCCAACAGTGAAATTGATGTTTCTAAGACTGCAGAACACAAGGAAGTGGATGTTCTAAATTAAACATTAACCGGGGAAACTTTGAAATAGCTTGACATTTCTTTTTAAAGAAGAAGGGTGCATCATACTTCATTGTTATATGAGAAAATAGGGAGAACTTCTAAAACTGGTCCAACAAGACTGATTTTTTAGTAAGGTTGTAGTTGTATTATATACAGCTGCTTCAGCTGATGTACTAGTTTAAGAGAAGGCAGTACAGCCAATATGCAGGTGAATAAATGGTATTTGTTACAGGCATAGGCTCTAAAAAAATAAGACGTCTACATGAAATGTTGCTACAATGTAAAAGTTTCAACTCAGCAGCAAGTAGGATTAGCAAACATAACTATTTACCCTCAATCTCACTGTTTCAGTGGTCTAAATAATATTGGTCATCTAGTAAGTTATTTAATACAGTTGCTACTGTGACAAAGAAATTCTGCCAAGTTTCTCATTACAACTGTGAGAAAAATGGTTCCTTCTAATTGCAAAACAAACCAGAGTATGTTGACATTTTCTTCACATAGTGATCAGAATATCTTGTTTTGTTAGATGTTACCAACTTGACATTGCATCAGAAGTTATTTATTCAGTTGTTTGTGACTTTATATCATTATGAAATGATACTCTGATTATGTTAAAATCACATCTTTTTCTTTTTATTATGACCCCCTAAGTATTTTTGTCTTAATAAGAAACATTTACATTTATACAAACACAAGTTGGTCTTCATTATAACAAGAAAAGTTTGTGTGTTGCTATGTAAAAGAAGTAAGGATCCTGTTGCAGCAAACATTATCTAATTTTTTTTAAAATTAGTAATTGGTTAAATAGAGTATATTAATTTCTATTTTGTTATTTATATGTTAACTCTTATACCAGAGAAGTTGTTGAATCAGTCAGTGTTGGCGTGTCTTTTAATTTTTACATAACATCAGTTATATGGGGCAAAAGCTTTGTTCTGTTACATTTTTTTAGTGCCAAGTCAAACCTACTGGGATTTCCTTAAATCGCCAAGTACCCTGACACTCCAGGACTGAGATCTTATTAAATGCAGCCATTGATTAACTATAGCTGATCAGTGATAAATACCATCATCTCAAAAATCCTTTCACATATGCAGCCTTGTGCATCTCAAAGGTCTTAAGATTAGAACTTCAAATGTGCTCAGTAATATAGAATCTCACCATGTCATACACTTAGCATGAAAGAAAACCTCATTTGAATAAGTGAGTCATTGACCATTGTCAGGCATAGGCTTAAGTGTCTTTAAATAAAATAAAGAATGCAAAGGTTAAATCAGTCACTCTTATTACAAAGCCAACAGTATTAGTCGTTCTTTTGGCCACAATGATTTGATAACTAGCATACCAATTTTGCTGTAATCCCTTAAAGCTACCAGTATTGTAATTTATTCCTACACTTAAATCATTACCATAGTAGTGCTAGTAGACATTTGTGTTTAACTTACTATTAGGCCTCCAGACTAAGACCAGGTAGTAATACTGTGTGATGATTTTTGGAGAGAGTATAACTAAATTCTACAACTAGGAGCACGACTAACTAACAAATATGCCTCCTGTTGTTTTTAATCATCATATATATTTTGAAACATCAGGAGCAGTGTCTCTGCTGGTAACTGTTCACCATGGTTGACCGCCACAAAAAACAAACAAACAAACAAGACAAAACAAAAAAACAAGAAAACACCCAGAACATTTCATGATCAGTTACAACACATTTACCAGCAAGACTTTATCTGCCCTAAAGACAGGAAGAGGGAGTTGCAGCCCCTGAAAATAGGTAAGAAAAGCCACATATGACCAAATCATTCTTTTTCACTCACTTACGGGTGTTTGGGGATGGTGACTATTCTGCTATATTTTTGGCACAAATAAAGAGGTCCATGTTGTCACTCAAGTTGTAACTTATTATATTTCTATAGTTTTGATTTTTCCCATGTTTAAGCTTGATGATGTAATGTAGTGTAGGGACTTGCAAGAACCATTGTCTAATGAAAAATGAAGACTAGAATTCCAAAATACATTTTTTTTTTTATTTCTGAACAATTAAAAAAGGGGTAAAAAAGAACGCTGTGGGCTAAGGCTTGTATAAGAAATGATCCAGTCTCACAGAAAGTAAAATCAAAAATTCAAGGTGAAATGGACACTTGCAAGGGGATTTGAAATGAAGTCTGCCCTGGAAAATAGCAAATCCAAGTTTAAATATGAACTTACACATTTTATTGGAGGACATATTTAGTGGGGTTTAGGTTTGGTTATTCAGTACTAAACCCATACTCTTAATCCTCTGCAACACACGGTCACACAAAAAACCACATTCTGTTTAATTAATTCTCTCCCACCCTGACACTGTCCCTGATCAGGAATAAAAATTTGACATGTTCAGATAAGTAGTTTGGCTGCAAGCGAACACAGAAATTCTGATGTGGGTACGAAAATGATCAAATCCAGGTATCATTTAAGTGGAGAGGTTTTGATAACACTTGGTACTGGGATATTTCAGTCGATACCTTTAAAGTATTGTGTATTTTTACCCAGCCCTACAACACATGAAGGTTACCCATAAACATTTGACATTTACTCGCCTCAGTTAAATAAATAACCAGTTTCAAACATTTGCCCACTGTGAAAGTAAATAACAGTTACTGCCTTTGTTTGCATACATTTATCATAGAAACTGGCAGTCATATTGTATTACAACAGATCTATTAGACATAGGGCTCTATTTTCAAAGACCAGGTGCAGGCGAGGTGCATCTGCCCTGCGCCTCACCTGCGCCGCGCCAACGGGGTGTGGCCAGCGCATTTTGCAATTTTTGTGCACGGCACAGTCCAGCACAAGTGGCAAAGAGGGAGGAGAGAAGGCGTGAGCAGGTTTAACACAGCCGAGTGTAATCTTCACCAATCAAATG
>JAQMCX010000053.1:1655841-1678426 GCA_029814765.1 Acanthurus leucopareius | reverse complement strand
GAGACATGTTTCAGTGCAGTTTGTGGTATCAGGACCTGTTTCCACATGTGTTGCATTAGTCTGTGGGAGCAGGTGGACCTCTAATAGCACCAGAGGTTAAAGTGTGGCACTCCTATATACACAGAATGGTTTATAAGCATCATTATATAAAGTGTAAAACATGTACATTATAAAATACACAGTAACTCGGGCGCAGCAATGAATGACTAATGGTTCAAAGTGCTTTAATATGTAAATGTGCAGCCTAATATCCCAGCATATAAATGCTATTGATGAAAGAAACACAAACATTTTCCAAAAAAACCCCACTGACTATCAATATTGTCAAGAGTTAGCTAAAAAATAGAAACCAGTGGCTGCTTAAATCCAAATCTGTATCTCAATGGGGACCAGCTTGGTCTTAAGTTAACAGTTTGAGGAGAGGTTTAATGTGCATGTCTGTGCTTTTCTCTGGCTGGAGACTCTTTGGAACAATGTACAGTTACACAGGAAAAAGATTATCGGTTCTATTATTATGATGACGGAAGCTTGAATCCCCATCCGCCACACAAAACACAATGCTGGCTCATAGATAGAAACAAGAAGGTCTCTGAGAACAAACACACCCTTCTGCCAATACAACCAGAGCCACTAGAGCAGCTTAGAAGTACCCTTAAAGAAACCGCCCATTCGTCACACTGTAGAACACACTGCATAGACTTATGTCAGATGTCTCTTCTCTGCTGTTTTTTAAGCAGCATGGCTGCAGGCAGGCAGGAATGGTAACTATATTTCTGTTCAGTTAAGAGTAGAGCAAGAGTAGAACCTAGTTGACCTCTTGGTCTGACATATATCTTTCTAATAAAAGCTCTGTTGGAGAAGATGATAAAGCAGCTTTTCAAACAGAAAAGGATTTGTCACACAATGTTGGCTGAGTTTTTCACAGCATGATTGCAAATCTATATTATATTATAAAAAACACTTATATTCTACATTATATTAGTTTGCACAAAATTGTCATCAGAGAGGTTAATTTTAGATAAGTAGTTGGGTTCAGGTTGGGTCATATATTAATAGTTTTAGGTCACAGGTTGTTTTGGGGAAAGCTACACTTCCTAATTTTGTTTAAGCACACACATTTCACTATCTTGGAACTTAGTTGTGACAGGTGCACATTTTCAAAGCAGTGAAGTTAGTAAAAAAAAACTTACAAATTTTCTGTGAGATCAGGCTAAAAAAATGCCTAGTGTCTACAGGGCCTTAAGGGAAAGTCAGGCAAACTACAGTAATGCATCCAGCATTTCTAACATGTCACTTTTTAAAAGGCACCCTTTTGAATTGGTGTGTAAGTCATTAATTAATTGTTACAATGAATTAGTATTGAATTTAAAAGTTAGGGATATTCACTTTCTTTTAAGACTGTAGCAAAAGCTACTAAGTCTTCTGGAAATGTAGGTAACATAAGAATAAAAGGTTCTTGTAATTATTCTTGAAGTTTGCAGGTTTAAAAAATAAGTGTTGTCAATAAATGGATCCAGATGATCTATAACGCTTTTTTATGAGTTTTTATGAGTATGAGCCAATGTATTTACTATTTTGTTTGATGTGTTGTCGGAAATCAGAAGTTTTGAGACTTTTTTCAGAGTAGCCACACTCAAAGGCAGCGGAAAAACACAACTATCATAGAGGGAGGAGTTGTGATACTTTTAAAATAATAAGGATGACTTTTAACGAGATAATGATGCATATTTTCATATGAAGTGGCTTTTACACATGAAAAGAGATTGATGGATTTTGCCAACCTAAGGGTTCTTGGATTAATTAGATTTATATTGAAAGTTAAATGAAATATTTATAACTGTTTACTCTTCCTAATGGATAGCTTATTATAAAGTGATACCTTCAGTTGTTAAAAGGTACACTCAAATTTAAACAATAATTCAAGGAATTAGTCAGAACATTAGGTCAGCGATAGGAGACAAAAAAATTCTAATTTTTTAAACATTATCATCATTGTTTTTCCAACTTTTACATTTTTCTTGTGAAATGCTGGACATTCCTCCTCAGCCGTTAAATGTTGTTAGTTTAAGGAAATAATCCGAAAGGGCAAAATCTCTCTTTGATTAAACTGCTTATGCTGATGCACATATGTGGCCTTGGCTGTGTGAAGGTCAGAATGGCTGGGAACCACTGCTTAGATCATTACTTCTCTACCTGTAAGAGACACAGAATCCTGTGGGTCTACCACTGGCTACTGTGGTGTCCTGTCTCATGATTCATATATGTGCATATGTGCATGTCTCTTCAGTGTGTGTATCTGCGTGTACTTTGTGTGTGTGTGTGTGTGTGTGTGTGTGTGTGTGTGTGTGTGTGGTCCTTTGCATTTCTGTGTGTGGTTTTTTGCATGTGTGCTTCTCTGCAAATGCGTGTGTGTTTGTAAACAGGAAGTGTGGGGATGCATGCAGTCAGAGGACACAGAGCCATGGGATTTCCCACAGTGACAGAACTACTCAGCTGAACGAGGCTTCCCGTGAGTGGGTTGTGTGTGTGTGTGTGTGTGTGTGTTTCCTTTTACATGGGTGGGCCCATTTGTGCTCAGTGTAAACTCTGGACAGCTGATAAACACTTTTGGCCCAACAGAGAGTTTAGATATGACAGTGAAATACATTCATGCAATGTGTTTAATCTGTTCAAAAGTTGCAATATGCAGTGTTTAGGCTCAAGGCTTGTAGCAATTAATGTAGTGTGATAAATTTTGCGATTAAAACACGAAACATAAACAAAAAAAACACAAAAACATGCCACTGAACCAACTGGCCTCTATTTTGTTTTATTTGATAAAAAAATTAAACTAGCGTGATTTTGTGAGACATGTTTCAGTGCAGTTTGTGGTATCAGGACCTGTTTCCACATGTGTTGCATTAGTCTGTGGGAGCAGGTGGATCAAGTTAAAGTTGAGCAGTTGTCAGACAATGTAGGGAGGGGCACGGTGGATCATGAATATGCTGCCACTGCAAAGACAACTGACCCTGGCAACTGGTGAGTATTTTTTTGATGAACAAACCAGTTAAACTCTTTTAATGAAACTGTTTCATTATATAAATCTTAAATGAACATGCATACTTTTTAAATGAGGTCCCTCCATTGACTATCCAGTGTCAGCTTCATTTAAACTTGAATATGATCTTATTGAAGTGAACTGTTGCCTACTCACATCTGCTACATGAGGCAAAAGACAGACAAGTGTTGTTGACTTAAGCTCTACTGGGCCTCTAAGCAGAATTTAATTTCACCCCATCAAGCTGCTGTATTGTTTGGTCCACATCACAGTCTGACAGTTTTGCTGTGCAGTGCATTACTGCTCTGTTGTGAAGTCACATTATTGATAGTGTCAGCCAGAAACATGTCTCTATTGCAGAATACAGAGACTTAAACCCCTCTTTAAAAAAAAAAAAGCCTTTTCTGACACATTTCTGATCTATAGTAGGCAGCAGTCATAAAAATTAGTCAGAATTCATTTGGAACATTTTAGGGGGTTACAGTTAAATGGTGTGGAAAATAAATGTCCTAAGATGTGGGCACACAGTGTAAGTAAAGGTAACCCTGGGTTTCCTTGTGTTGAAAGGAGGGGGGGTTTCTTTTCTTTTGGAACAGTGACTCATGGTACAATATGATGTCAACAAAGCCTCAGTATTTAATAGATGCAGATTGTGTAGATGAATAATCACTGGAAATATTTCATATGATAGCGGATTAACTATTTACGCCATTGAAATATCAGCTTTGCATTGATTTGTTCTAAGATATATCCAAGTGAGCATTTTGCAATAAATTTTTTAAAATGTCTCCCTGATAGCTGTTGCTTTGCATTGTTTTACATAACACAGCTAAACACAGAGGTCAACTCACTGTACAACTCAATATTTTCTTCTAAAAAAATTGTGTTTCTTGGGGAGTAAATCACTAGGATTCTTATACAGTAGGGTTACTTAAGGTTTTTAGATGTTTTCATTTGTATGTGTGATCTAAGCATTAATCCTACACAGCAAAAATACATTATGTATAAGTGCAAGTTATGTTAACTGTTGTTGATTACTGTTGTTGTCTTATATACTAATCAATATACTACTCAGGGAAGTGCTTTTTTGTCCTTAAACCCCCTGAACCCAAACACATACACTCTCACTTTGTCTCACTTCCTTTAGCTTTCACTGTAAAGCTTTTGCCATTGTTTATATCAATGTTTAGTGCATTTCTCAATATAATTTATTTATTTTGATTAGCCACTGTGTTTCAGGCCATATTGTAAAGTAATTAGTTTGGAAGTTCATTATTAAGAACATTATGTGCAGTACAATGTATAGGTCTTAGCACTGTTGTGTTTGCGTGGGAGTGTGTTGCTCACTGCCTTGTCTGTTTCTCTTCCTGTCTCTGTGAGTTGTGCAGTTAACAGAGAACTCTCTATGGTTGGAAAACTTGCTTTCACATTTCTGTGGGTGACAGTGAGCTTGTGGTATTCTTACAATAAATGCCTTGAAGATGAAAGACTGACTGTATGTAGTATTGAGGTGACAAAAATGTTTTGAGCTTTTGCGTGTCTCAACAAATAGCTGTTTTAACTGCAGGAATTTTTTTTTTTTTTATTATGAAAATGGTTGCAATGTTTGCATTAAATAGAATGCTTAAAAAAATGTGTTTGATACAGTAACATCGTCTTGAGGGGCAACAACCCCATTGTAAAATTAAGACAACCTTGGCAGCTCTCGAAGACTGTATTTAGTCTATGATTTTTTCCTCCTTTTTTTTCTATTAATGATAATAATCTGTTAATACGATAATATTATAATAATAATCATCGAGGGACATTTTTCTACAAAAACCTTTTTTTCAGTCAGCCCTCAACCCACACTACTCTGTCTCCACACAGGTGGAGAGCCTCTAAGAGTTTTTGTTGGGACTATCAGACAGAGAAACAGCTGCGGAGGAGTTGTTTTATCATGGGAATGCAGGGAGTGGCAGAATTTGACAAACACACAAGGCCGATATTCAGGACTGATGCAGGAGATTTTCATTATTAGCCAATCCACCAAATGTTTTATCGATTCATCATTTGCTCTGCCAAATGTCATAACTATCAGTGTTTCTTTGATGATTTATTAAGATATTATGTTTTATCGGACGAATAGTACAAAAAGCTAAAGATACGTTTTTTTTCTATTATTGAATTAGTTAATTTTTGACATTTTTGCTTAACAACTGCTTTAGATAATTAATTCAATATCAGAATTGGTGGGTTAAGTTTTCTGTTGATTGACTAATCAAGTAACAAATTTAGCTCTGTTGATATTGGCCAGTCATTGTTGTACACCTTGAAGGTAGATATGTAGTTTATCACTCTAGCTTGCCAGTTGACAATATACAAGCATGGCTGATTTGTTCCAGTGTACATTCTGTTAAGCAAGGCCTTGCAACACTCATCTCACACTGATGCCTCTGTGACTGACAGACAGCCAACCTGAGCCTAAAGCTGTTTACTGGTGTTAAAAAAAGATACAGACCAAATATCTTAAAAAAAAAAAAAATTATATGCTCTGATTGTGGGGGTTAACATTCAATTAAGAATTGCACATGATAGCTATGTAGCCAATTGATTCCACTGTATATTAAGCTTAATTTATCGTGATTTCACTATTTAAAAGATGTCTCATTTATTATGGCTAAAATTGGGGCCAAATTATTTGATGTATTATAATTGATGGGTCACATCTATCAATCATGATATACATACATAAATATACATAAATAGGCATAAATTAAAAAAAAGAAATTACCGCTCTCGTCCCACCTGGGCGGTCTTTGTCTCCTACAAGTTCAGGTCCTCTACCAGAGGCCTGGGAGCTTGAGGGTTCTTTATCTTTGAGTATCTTTGCTGTTCCTAGGATTGCACTCTTTGGACAGAGATTCCAGATGTTGTTCCTGGGATCTGCATGAGCCACTGTCCCAGTTTGGGGGTTACAGCCCAATCCAATCACCACTGGGACCACAGTTGCCTTCATTCCCCACATCTTCTCCAGCTCTTCCTTCAGCCCTTGGTATTTCTCAAGCTTCTCATGTTCCTTCTTCCTGATGTTGCTGTCATTCGGGATTGCCATATCTATTACCACTGCTCACTTCTGTTGTTTGTCCACCACCACTATATCTGGTCGGTTAGCGACCACCATCTTGCCTGTCTGGATCTAGGATCTTTACTCAGTCATTTTCCACCACCTTTGGAGGTGTCTTTCATCGTGACCTCAGGACCTCCAGTCCATATTCAGCACAGATGTTGCGGTACACACATATATATATAAGATATGTAGATATGTGAAGATATAGGTCTATATATAAAGATCTAGATACATATACACATACATACATATAGATACATACATACATACTTTATTATGGTGTTTTGTGGGTTTATGTTGAACTGGAAAGACTGTTAAAGTTGTTTAAAGGAAGGTCATCTCTGCACTGGTAGTTTCTTCCTTCTTAAGCAAAGCTAGGCTAACCTAATCTTGTCAGCATAACATATTTTAGCTGAGTGTGTTCACACAGCTAAAATGTGTTAATCTGCATATCTAGCTGTGGACCTGATGGCTTGAAATAAGCTTAACCCCCTTTAAGGCTCTTAAAGATACTTTGTTGTTCTTTTATAGAAACCAGGATATATATCAAGAGAGAATGATATTTTGTGGAAATTTCAGTTTACAACCTGATGTTATACTGTGAATGTAGCTGCTTGAAGCCACTGACTTCTGTTCTGCAGCATTAAACTGAACAGAGTGTTGAGGGTTGAAAGAGACTGAAGACTGAGGGAGTGGTCTTTGAGGCTTTGGTGAGGCATCTCTGTTCCCACCAGGCCTAACTGATGACTCCTTGCTTTAATCAGCAAACCTCAGGCCAGGCTGCTCTACCATTGACTTTCTGAACAGACTTTTATGATTCAAACTGAAATTAGTTCACTCTCAAAGGTTCCTTGCTGTGTTTACAGGGGATCCTCCTTGAGTCCCCACTAGCCTCTAATTGACTCAGCTTAGGGCCTGCCTTATGAAACAACAACCCACGGCTATGGAAATCCTGAGAGGCAAAAGCAGAAAAAGTAAATGTGGGTTGTCATGGGGAATCCAAGTATGTGTGTTTTCAGTTTTTCCTGTTATGGTTATTTTTATGTCATGATTTGGAAACAGGTACAAAAAGAAAAAAATAATTTAATTATCAGTACCAACCAGTCCTGTTTGTCTGCACTTGCAGTTGTTGTTTAATGTAAAAAATCTCCGACACAACACTGCAGATAAAACCTTAAATTTTTCCACAGAGAGGTAACCCTGTAAAACAACTGAAAAACATGCAGATTACAGGTCATTCAACCACAAGGAATAATCTATAATTAATAGTTCTATTTTAAGATAAGGAAACTACAATACACAATCAACTTCATGTCATTATATATACCCATCAACACAATTGTTTTGAACATCTATTTTCAATATTTTAGTGAGTTGTGAGGTTCAGTGTTTTTTAAGGTTGACCCACAATAACGCGCAATCGTTAGGATACTTCAGCCTTTGCTGCTTTGATTTCAAACTTTCTTTAAGGTCCAGTGTTAAGATTTACTGGGATCTATTTGTAAATATTAAATAAAATTCTCAGAAACATGTTTTTACTAATGTATCATCACGTGAAAATCAGAATTATTGCTAACCCTTTTTCTTACCATAAAAAAAGCTCTTTATGTCTACATTGGAACTGGGTCCTCTTCCATAAAGTTTGCCATATTGGACTGCCATGTGAGTAATGTTTAATAAGTAATGTCTGGAGTCTTACATGCTGCACATTGTCTCTGATTTTTATTATATATATATATATTTATTTTAATAAAGGTTTTAAATGTAAATCCTGGCTGTAGCTAAACATTGCCTCTTTAATATTTGCCTGCTACAACTTCCCTAATTTCATGGAAATGCAATTATAAAACACTCGAGTACACTTAGTATACTCAGGGCCCCAGTAGCCCAACCTGGCAAGACATACACCTTGGTACATTTTCTGGCCACTGTAGATCTTATTCTGGTTGTCCTTTAAGCTCATAGTTGACAGATGGGAATAGCTGAATTGACATACTAACATTTCTGCCTTTCAGGTAATGGGAACTTTAACTTATCCTGATATATCCACCTGCAGTTTGTTGTTGCTAAGAAATGCTTATTCTTGTGGTTGCCTGTAATTTTAAGTTTCTGCACTGAGTTTTTTGAAAGCTTTACAGCTTAATTCAAACTTGAATACCAAAAAGGCACCTAAAGTGATATTGGGTGTATGTTGCAACATTGATCCTGAGAAGATTGGTTCATTGAGGCACTTCTGCATACCATTTCTTCCTGTGTGATAAATGGATGCCTTTTTTTAGATTCAGTAATTGCAACTTAACAATTCCAGCAGTAATTTTGAAGTCTCACACACTGATGTGGAGGTTGAGTTCTTGTACAAACTCATGATTTTGGATTTGCTGTTTTAAAACTGTACATTTTAGCCATTATGGTGTAAAATTCTGGTTCTTAAAGAATAATGTCACCCAGTGACTATGTAGCCTTGGTTTTAGAGTACTAATTCAATGCCTTGTGTGATTCTGTGGATTCTCTCATACAGAGAGAATTATGAGGTGATAAAAGGTCGTACAGGTCTTGATGCAGTAAAGCATCGAAGACATAACAAAGGCTGTGCCAGCCAGTCCTGCTAATCAGTCAAGTGTTTTTTATTCATTTGACACTTACGTTTGTCTTACTGTGCAATGCTTTTTGCAATGTTGTTATTTTCTTAATGTAAAGTCACATACTAAGAATAGAGAAGGTGTCAGACTCTTGGTGATGTAGGTTTTTATTATAGTTCTAAAATGATTGTCAGCATTTTTCTCGAAAATGTCTTTCAGTTGCATCCTGTCGTGTAAAGAAAAGTTCCATACTTGCTCTTAAAGACATTTTTTTAAATTTGGTGAAGCCTCCAAGCTTAATAGGACCTTATTGCCATTTTCAGACTGACAGGTGTCCACATATTTACTCATGAAAGCTGCAAAAATTTCTTTTGATCATTGTGTGATTTGAATCTACAGCCTCTGTGTTAACGATCCAACACGAAAGCCAATTAGATCCATATTTCTAAAAATAATGGATACGTATAATGAGCCGACACTGATATATCTTTGAAGTGCAATCAAAAATTGCCAAGACTGTTTCTGTCTCAAATTAATGTAGTGCTGCATAGTAATGTGCATGTCACAGGTGCAGGTAGTAACTTTCGTGAGTAAGTGCTCCAGGTTACATTGCTTGATCATAATTAGCACCTGATTTGTATGTGTTTTTCTGACCCAAGGTAAATTCACATGACAATGTGCCAGCTCAGAGCCCAGTGGAAACAAGCAAGTTACTCACCCAAATCAGCATGGTCCCTGCCCCCCACACCCAGTTTGGTCTGTTTTTTTTAGCTGTAGACCAAAGTGTCAGGTCCATGATCCATGAAATTGCAAACGCACACATACCAATGCACAATATTGGTATGATCTCAGATGCTGATGATGATCAAACCAAGAAATCTGGAACACTTACTAATGAAAGTTATAGGTTGCACCTACCACATGCACATGCAGCACTCCATTTGTGCACAACAGGAACAATCTTAATACTTCTTCACATGCTGCCTTAAAACAGTTGTTATTGACTGTACGCTAAACCCTGTTTCCCTTAGTTACTGTTGCTACTCCGGTCATTCCGTTCTTGCAAGCACATATGCAATTTAATGATGTCAGATTTGCCTCTTGCAATTCTCAGGATCTGGAAAGCATGTGTCCTTCATTTTGAAATTATACACAAGCAGCTTCTCACCATTAGTGAATGACCAATTTTTTAGGCTAATATGACAGCAGTCTGTATGCAGTCTATGACAGCAGATTTTATTTGTAACTGACCAGCTATTTAAACTAAAATTTGTATCATGTGTTAAACTTTTTAATGTTTCCATCTAACTTCTTGGGTGAAAACATGGCTGCCCAGTGATATAATGCTAAAAGACTAAGGCTAAGCTAACTGGTCAAAGGCAAAATCTCCTTCATCCTCAGTTGAACAATATGACTTTGGATCACAAGGAAATTGGGAAATAGTTTTTGTTTGTTTGTTTGTCTTACAATGTAGACCTAGTTGTTAAGTCCTTGCATCGTAAGTATGCCAAGGAAATATGTCTAATCAAACTGTTATTTTACTTTCTTTAGCTACTTAGTTTGCATACTTAGAAAAACAAGACAGGTTAGATCTATGTTTGATGTTGTTTTTTTTCAACAGCATATTTCACTTGTCCATTTCCAAGAGGGTGAGAACTGGTTACAAAAAACAATTTCACATATTGGGTTTGGCTGAGGCTAATGTGCTGTAAACTTCCTCAAAGACCGCAGGACATAGTTGCTAATGCTATCCAAAAGTAAAGCATACCGGAGTAGCTTTCACACAGAACAGATATGTAACATAGTGGATGTACTAAAGGAATAGGCATTGATTTTTGTTTCTTTATTTTTAACTTGTAATTTATTATATGTTTAATTTTTGAAAGTTATTTTAAGTTAGGTTGATATTATGGGTTAGTAAGCTAGTTAGCTAGATATGCTAACATTGGCAGCTTTCTTTCAAACGAAGACTTAAATCCACATTTTTTTCTCATATTTTTGTTTTAGGAAATGGTAATGGTTATGAAAGGGCAGTTTGAATAACCTCTAACAAGCTTTTCCATCTGTGCAGTCTCCTTTTTTGTTAAGCTGCATATTGGTCACAACAATTTAGGAACTAGGAAAATAACCTCTGCTTGCAGCTATGACTGACTAATAACTCCTATACTGTAGTTACAATGGCATATTTTAGAGGTTAAATTAATTAATGCTTTTATAGTGACATAATGAAATAATTTCAGTAGTTTAAGGATGATACATAGACTGTTGTCATCTTTAACAGTGCCGAATATATTAATGCTTGTCTTCATTTTGTATAACTTGTTAGCACAGTTACATTGCAGTCAGCATTCACAGTAAGTGACACTCTTCTCTTGTACACTGACTAATGTGGTGACAAACTGAGTGTCATATATATCAAAAGAGCCACTTCTCCTTTCCAATTTTTTCACGTGGTTGTGAAAGCCTGTTGTGTTTCAGTCAGATATCAGATCATTAATAGGGCTAAAAGTTACCCACCGTGTTGCAAAGCTTTACTTTTTCTCTGGTTTGGCATACTGTTGTTGGTATGGGTGGTGTGCTAAAGCAGTTAAGAGCCCTTTCTTAAATAACTTCCTCCGGGTCCTTTTTCTTGCGTTGTCTTCCAACTTTCTGATTCTCTCACACGTACACTGGTATGTAGGTCTACACCTGTGGGACACACAGCGTCATAAAACCCAAGCAGCCGCTAGCAAAACCAGTAAGCTTGCTCGGATGTCTCTGACAGTCTCTGCTGTGGTCACAGTAACTGCTTACTGAGCTCACTGTGGTGAAGTTATATATATATATATAGAATATAGAAAAATCTTGGTGTGTATTTTTTTCCTTTTTTGTTTGTTTGTTGGTTTTGTTTTGTTTTTTGCTTTGGTTGTTTTGTATCTTGTTTGTACAGACCAGTTTTGCTTTGAACTTTAAATATTAGTATGTTGTCTAAAAAAGCAGGGTTACCAAAGTGTCTGCTGAAATGAACAAATATTCAACAGGTACTGGTCTATCAAAATCAAGCCTTTGAATTTTCATGCTAGCCTTTTCATCCCTAACCCTAACTGCAATGTGATCCAAATGTAAACCAAGAGGTAACCACAACACTAAAATTCAAAACACACGTACACAAATTGAAACTCAATATATGTCATCAGGTTTATTAACTGGCTTTTTAGTCTGACAAGAGACAATAATTGAGTGTGTAAGACAGAAAATGTGTCAGTAGTGTTTGTGAGAAACTAAAATTGTTTTTTCTATTTTTTATACTATTTCAAATAATCATTTCATTAACACAAATTAATTTTGATATTTCCAGAATGAATATATCAACAAATTATTGAGATAGATAAAACAGGTTAAACATTACTAGTTGGGTCTCTAATGCTGCATCAGCAGTTAATTTTTGACACAGAGGTCAGAGGATTTCCAAAACAAACAGAAAACAAAAACCTCTGTCCTACTTTAACGTTAACAAATCAATATGGTTTACGTATTTGGCCAAAAAGTATCATTATCTGGATTCATGTTTTTGGCAACTAGTCGCTCTACTTTTAGCTATCTTTTGGTCTCCACCAACTTCATACACAAGCAAAAATGACAAGGTGCTCAGTGGCTATTACCTAACTTTGTTTTTTGTTTGATAAGAATGTATGCAATACATTTTTCAGACCTTATCAGCTGTTGTTGGAAACAGGGTTAATATGAGCAGTATGATTTCATTTGGGTAATATTTGTGCTGTAGAACCTCATTTAGCAAGTCCAGAGTTTAGTAGTAATTATTTGTGGACTGCAATTGGGTCTTTGTGGTTACATATTTTTAAAGAATTGAGGCAATTTAAAGCAAATTCTTTGAGTTTTAAGTAACGCTAACAGTTGCCAAAGAGTATTAAATGGCAACACTGATGTTGTGACAGTATACTTCAGTTTCCTCCCTAGAATGATTAAATATGTTAAAAGCTTTGGGGGCATTATAAGCCTTTTTTTATCTTTAATTTCCTTAAAATAGTTCATCGTCAAAATTAAAATGCTGATAATTATCACGTAGCATAGGCAAGTCATTGCTTTTCAATCCAAGGATATTTGCGGCCACTGTAAGCACCCTGTAATCAAATCTTTATACGTTGTCAGCATGCAGTCACTGATGCACACACACACACACACACACACACACACACACACAGTGTTCCAACACACAAACACATCTCTCTGTAGCACCTTCACCTCTCCCCTAGGAACAACATCTAATGCTGTGTTGAGGAAGCCATTCACTCCCTAGAGATGAAATTACATTAGCATGTACAAGCTCTTGTCTTCTGAGCTGCAGCTAATTTGATTCTGTGGCTCTAAAATGAATAATCTGATCAGCCGTTCCTTCTGCTTATCAGTCAAGCCTCCAGGTGTTGCTGAGGCAAGGGTGGAGGCAATGAATAGATAAATCACTGTTCTGTCTGCTTCTCCTGGTCTTTAATCTAATGCAGTGCACATCTCAGCAAATGGAAATATGTGTAAACGCCATGGCAAAATTAATTAGATTCAACCTTGTTTGTTTTTGTAATTAGGAATTCAACATCTTTATTCAAATCAGTAAGCCGTTTGTATAAACCAGTTAGTTCAACATTTACACAATGCTCTTGATGGACTGAAAAATGCTGGACTGTATTTGGCTTTCCGTTACTGACTTGCTGACTGACTAATCAATTTCTTTAGTTATCCAGCCAGAGAAACCAGAAAGTCAATATGTAGTTACTAGCAAAAAAATCTTAAAATGTTGTGCAAGGTTTTCATTAAAGAAATAACACTTTGATTTGTTGAAAAAGTCTTTCATGAGTAATTGTAAGACTATAGATTTATTTAGGAGGAGTCATTAACATAATTTCCTTTCCATTAATATCTTCCTACACATGCTATGTATGAGTGTCTTCTTCCACACTGTTTCAAGGTTACAAGGAACTGATGCTTCCTCCGACTTGTGATCAATATTGTTCTGCCCCCAGACTGTGTCAGCAAATAACCCCCACACTACACTTTTTTTTACTTAGTTCCTGGTTGTGACAAAAATTAACAATTACTCATTGATACATTTTGACCTTTCCAATGAAACGGTGGGAGTGGAAAGAAAACAAGTGTCCTGCCCAAGCAAGAGCAGCGTTACCTTCGAACAGGCTCATTTTATTAGAAAATGAAACCAAATGACTGCAGTTTTTATCAGTAGTGGTCACAAGGAAGGTTGCAGTTGTCACATGAATCAAAGATTTAACAGCTACTAAAGCTATCTTTATTAAATCAAATGCTGCAACAATCCAACAAATAGATGTTGAGAAAATTAATCATTACACTCAAAACCATGGCCCATTTGTGCATAATTAGAAATTCCATTAAATTACTGCAATCATGTACAGCAAGAAGGCAGCCATGTCAGAAAGCAGATACTAAAATTCATGTTGTTATATTATAAAAAACATCATTGATGCATGTAATGTAATGCATAATCATTTTTCAAAAGTGTCTCAACATGTTTGCGTTATTTATAATAATAGTGATTAATGCATTTCTAACCCTTCGATATACCACTTTACTGGCACATCTAAATTGAGTTCAGCACTTTGTTAAAGATATTCACACATGCTTTTCCTGCTATTACAAGTCAATTATTGTCTTGAATTTTTTTTTAAAAGTAGAAATCAGTTTTAAGCTATTGTTACTGTCTTAACCAAGTATAATAACCAAGCATTTAAGGTAACCTGACAAAACAATTACACATTGAAGAAACTGTTCAACAAATGTATTTATTACGTTAAAGCTGCTCCATCAATCTTGTTTCCAGCAGCACTTAAATGTTTTTAAAGAGGAAACGCCCCACTCAACCTACTCTATGCAACCTGCCCAGCACCAAGAAACAAAGTTTAGTTAGTTTAAGTGTCAAATATGAAGCTGTTGGGGAATAAACAGGATTGGATGGAGAGTGAAGATTAGACTCATTTAATCAGAGGACATAAAAAACCTGCCTCCCGATCAATTATAAATTGCCTTCAGATCAATTATCTGAATGAACAAATAAGCAACTTTATAAAGTGACAATTTGTCAATGGTGTAATGAATTTTAATATCAATTACTAAAGAATTAAAAATACTTTTTAATATATGTGCACACCTTCACAAATGTAAACAGATGATTGTTTTGTTGATTGGAGTCTGTTATGAAGTTTGTGTTGGATATAAATGTTTAAGTTGAACTGTAATGAAGTAAAATAAAGTAGTCTTAACTCAAAGTATTGCAGTCTTAAAAAGCATTGAGAACTTCAAATAATGTTTGGATTAGAATGTTGTTTACTTTTATTTTTGCAATGACAGAAGATGTAGTTTATTTCCACCTCTGTCTAATGCAGCCCTCTCTGAGCTCCAACTAGTGTGACAAAAATGCATTTCCATTTGACATTGTAATTTTTTTATGTTTAAAATTCACTTCAGCCAGTCAAACCAGGAAAACGCTGAATAATTCACCAGTTTTCTTTTGCCAGTGACACAGTTTGTACCTGACTCCAGAGGCAGTTTTGTTCACAACTTTAAAAATTTTCCACATTGCCTCCTTTTTCTTGAAAGTGCTCACTTGCACCTCTGTTTACAGAGTCAGAGTTTCCACATAGGTGTAGATGCAGAACAGTTCTCTTTTTATTTGCCATCTGCTGCCAGAAAAGCTCCTGAGGATAAAAACTACTGTACAGAAAACAATATCAGTGTGTTCCTCTGCAGCTTAACTAATTCAGGCAGAGAGAGAAGAGAATTCCCCACTCAATATTTTTATTTGCCACATTGCACTATGATGTCACACACTGCAAACATCTCAGAATATAGATATATAAAATATAAGTAACTCATTGGTAGACATTCTTGGTTTTGTTGAGTATTTGATTTTTGATTTTTATTTGTATTGTGCTCTCTTTTACAGACTGAAGGCTCTGGTCTCAACAGGAGGTCGAAGTGTACAAGCAGCATGTGACTGGTAGGTTAAAACAACAAATGCGTATACACTTAAACATGTCATAAGTCAGAAGAACAATCTGTGATATACTGCCCTCTGCTGTAAAAAGGTGTCAACTGTTTTCAAGTCATATAAAGTAGAAACTTTACAGTGATTATTTTGTATCTCTTGGCTTATACACTTACTGTACATATTTGAATATGTTTCCAATTTTTATTTGTTTAGTTTGAAAAGCAAACCTTTCCTTTTTTTCTCTTTGTTCTTTTGAGAAAACAATGCAATCTTAATGGCTACAAATGAAACGATGGCATTACTAACAAGAGTTTCATAAAATTCCTCTCAACATTTTTTTAATCTTAAATTCACTAAATATATGTGACCACCAAAGTCACATCAAACTAAAGGCAAATAAGAAAAAAAATGTACCAGTCTCTTAACACTGCTCTGTGAGAAATAGCCCTGGTAAAATAAGGCCTATTTTACACTTTATCACATAAATGATGGCTATTGGAAAAAAGAAGTCCCAAAAATTATTAAAGAGCAAATAATGTAATTTTAAATGTTGAATTAAGGCCAAGGGGGTCACTTATTCAAAATCTATGCTGTCATTGCTGTGAAGAAGTTGTGTGGGAAGTACACAAACAGGAAACATTCCAGTTATGTAAGAACTGTTCAGCTCAAATGTGCCAGCATTGGTGAACAGATCATACTGCTGAAGTCATTTGCATCAAGGCCTGTGGAGCCAGCTCTTCCCTTAAGGACATATTTGTGCCACAAGTGATCTATCATGATTTTTTTTAAACTGTGCAAACGTCAAAGTATGGGCATTATGTTAGGACCTTACTAGCCCTAGAGCAGAGAATTTTTCTTGACTCCATCTGCCTCTCTCTCTCCCCAGGCTGTTTTCCCATGTAGATGATCCATTCCTGGATGATCCTCTGCCCAGGGAGTTTGTCCTATACCTGCGACCAAGCGGACCTCTACAGAACCAGCTTTCCCACTTCTGGCAACAGAGCCGGGTCACTTGTGGCAAAAACAAAGCCCACAACATTTTCCCCCACATCACCCTCTGTCAGTTCTTCATGGTGAGTTGGAGATATACAGCTGATACAGTTTAGAGGTTAATGGTTGGAGAGGGTCATCAAACGTTTCTTGCTTGTGCCAAAGTGGGTGTTGGATTCTGGTTGTAGGATTCTCTTCTTTATTGTTGTGTTTAATTGCCTCCAACAAAGAAGCAGCTTGTTTTGTAAATGTCAAGACAATTTGAAATTTACTGCTTTCGTCGTCTTGTTTTTACTCATGCCAACTGCATGGATGATGTGGTATTCAGCAAGTGGCTTGAATGCAGCATGTAAACAAATAGTGTGAATTTAGAGAGAAAACTGTCCAGGGTTTATATTGATGTCAGGGTGCGCTACACAGACAGAGAACTGACTTCAAAGACTTGCAGAAGCATGCTAGCAGTGCTGTAATGTACCAGGATGCATTGCTTGTGCAATTTTGACTCCTGTGCCTACTGAACAAAGCAATGAGAAAAAAGTTATGTTTCTAATTGGTGGGTTGCATCTTTTGCCTTAATCCTAATCCCAAAATTAAGGTTAAAACCATCATGTGGGACAAGAAAAAACTCTTTAGTTTCTCAATATTGTTTCAATCTCTGCATTTCTCAGCAGTGCCGCTACTTGAATAAATCAAACAAACTTTTACCTTTGTTTGAATGACGGCCATTTCTTTAACCTTACTCCTTGAAACAGTGTGCAGACCACAAAGTAGAAGCTCTATGCGAGGCCCTCCAGTCCACTGTTCAGCAGTGGCGAGGTCGATTTCCCAGCCCACTGCCTCTAGAGCTCTATACATCCTCCAACTTCATTGGTCTTTTTGTGGAGGAGCAGGTGGCCGACATCCTCAAGCAGTTTGCAGCTGACTTTGCTACAGAGGCCACCAGAAAGGCAGGTAGGAACCGTAAGCAAAGAGTCTGCCAACATCAGTTCATCATTTTTACCATTTTTTTTAATGTGTGGTGACCAGCTGTTCAGCTTTCTCATGCAGCTCTAGCAGTAAATGATTGGTCAGGATGGCGGTCATGTTGGGTTGTGAACACACACTCAATCTGCCACTTTAACTCTTTTTAAATACAGGCAAAAATGTGACTGACTGCCAGACAGTATTTCAGGCAGCTAAGTGCAAAATCAGATTAGAGCCGTGGTATAATGAAATATGTTGACAGTTTTGTTCTGAAGATTACATCTCTCAAGCCCTGTGCAGTTTTACTCTGCAGCAACTTCATGATCAGAGATCAGAGTTTTGTACGTCCTTGAATTGTTGATGTGATGTACTGCACCGAGAGAATAATGTACTGTTGTATCCTCCGACTCCAGAAGTCCATGTGGAGCCTCATAAGAAGCAGCTCCATGTAACTCTAGCCTACAACTTTCCCACCAATCACCTTCCATCACTGGAGAAACTGGCCAAGGGCATTGAAGTCAAGCTCGGCTGTGATTGGCTGGCAGTTTTATTCTCCCGGGACATTCGTTTTGCAAACCATGAGGTAAATAATCATATACTAACAATGTATGTTTTAAAGTCACTGATATCTATTAACCAACAGACATTTTGTCACAAAAATTATTTGTTTTAAATGTGAATAATTCAGCTAATACTTGTCATGCCTCTGCAGACCTTGCGGGTTATGTACCCCTACATGCCACAGAATGAGGATGAGCTGGAGCTTGTTCCTGGCGATTTTGTCTTCATGTCTCCAGTGGACCAGAGTAGCACCAGTGAGGGCTGGGTTTACGGGACCTCACTGGCCTCTGGACTGTCTGGCCTGCTGCCTGAGAATTATGTCAGCCTGGCTGATGAGTCAGACACCTGGGTCTTCCATGGGTGAGCTCAGCAGATGCATTTCAAAATATTTTAAAACTACTCCAATAGTAAACTTATTTTTTGACACTGTATTTCTACATAAAAATTCTGAAAAGTAACTAAAAACACATCAGTTCTTTCTTTGTCATTGAAAAATTCTGGATCTATGAGTCACAGTCTTTGTGATGCATCCACCACTACTGCCTGTGTTTACTAGTGGTAAAGCTGTGATCAAGTTGACCAGCTAGTAGAAATATTGGAGAAATTCAGCGATGGGCTCCATGTTTAAACTCAGACTGAAGCTCAAACATCTATGGGACTCAGACAGAGTCCCTTGTGCACCAAAATCAGTGATAAGCAGAAGTGTAGTTAGCATCTGTTGTTTATGTTGTTTGTTAGCTTGTGACTTGTTGTAATGGTGCAGTTTTAGTTGTTGTGCTATTTCAAGCTCTGTCTCTGTACTGATATTTCTGCTCTGAGGGTGTCAGGTTTCTTAACCTATGATTGGCCTTTAACTTTTAATATACCAAACCTAGTTTGTCCAGGTTACATTTAAATTTAAAATTTTCGGAAACTGCACAGAAAACTCTCCCTGCAGTAGAGAAATTTGAACACCTCTCTGGTGACAAAATTTGGCCAGATACAAGTCAGTGTAATCAAAATCTGACAGGCCATAAGCACACACATTTTTGAATGGAGTGGGACTTAAAAATTTTTTTAGCTCCCATGATATGTATAGTCTAGAACAGTAAAAAAAAAAAAACATGAAAAATTGTGTTGTTAATGTGAGAATACTCCTTTCCCAGTTGCTAAAATAAAAACATAACATTACTTCATACTTGCTGTCTGTTATCCTTATCCACCACAGATCCCATTCATTCTTTAGCTGTGGGCCGAGTGATAGGACCAGCAAGGAGAAAGGGATGTTTGATGGACTGCTGGACAGTCGACGCCCTGAAAACACAAGTCCTGGAGACACACCTACACTCAGTCTTATCTGTCATCCAATGCAGGTAGTTATGTTTTCATGATGATAATATTATCCAACTTAATTTAAAACTATAATTCCAAAAGAGTTTTGATGCTGAGTAGAACTTTAATAAAAAAAAAAATCATCTGCAAGCAAACTATGATTACCAGAAATGGTTTCAGGTGTTAGGGTAAGCCCACGAAACATGTTGCTGACATCAAATTAAGATTAAGCATATATATAAAAAAATCAATGAAGTTAGTGTGGTAAAACATTAAATATATTGTCTTTGTGCTGCTCTGGTTGAGTATATTTAAAAAAAAAGAAGTAGCACATTATCACATTCTATTTAAATTATGTTTTACGCAGTGTCACAACTTTTTGAAAACATGTTTGTTGAACTTTACCTTTAAAAATGTTCTTGAATGAAAATTTTATGTGTATGTGATTATGTATGATTATGTCTTTACAAATTCTTGTAATTTACAGTTGCTTTTTCCCAGCAGGTCCTGCGGATCAGTGGTAGTCACTCTCGGCAGCCAAAGAGGACACTTTTTGTCTGTCGGCATGGTGAGAGGATGGATGTTGTCTTTGGCAAACACTGGCTCTCCCTATGCTCTGACAGTAAAGGTGAGATGTCTCATGTATATGTAAAAAATAGGAGAAAGTGAAGAAGACTCCTCTCTTAAAACTTGCTTAGTCCAGTTTACATTTGACCATGTGTGTTATTGCTGATTTGCAGGTAGATATGTACGTTCGAATCTGAACATGCCTCCCAGTTTGCCGCTATGGGGAGACAAGAGAGATTATGACATGGATGCTCCTATTACTGTGTTTGGATCCACACAGGCTCGACTAGTGGGTATGTCACCAACACAGATCTATGTAATGTAGTAAACCAGATGTTTTGTATGTACCTTGCGTGTGCTAAATATGAGCATATGTGTTTTCCCAGGTGAGGCTCTATTAGAGAGTAACACGGTGATAGATTTTGTTTACTGCTCTCCCTCTTTACGATGTGTTCAGACTGCACAAAACATTCTGAAAGGTAAGATGAGTCTGCTTGAGAAAGTTTCATTCATCAGGGTTTCTAAACATTTACTTGTTGATTGATAGGTTTTATCTCAAGAGAGATAAGTCTACATGTTGACTATGCTGATATTAAATGTAGCATGCTGGTCTCTTTCTTACTTTTAAGATTAGCTCTTATAACTTATGTTTGTGCAAAAAGGTCTGCAGCAGGATGGTAAACTGAAGGTTCGAGTGGAACCAGGGCTTTTTGAATGGACCAAGTGGGTTTCTGGGAACTCTCTGCCTGCATGGATACCTCCCACTGATCTGGCTGCAGCCCACTTCAGTGTGGACACAACATACAGGTGATAAAAACGGCTCAGAGCAAAAATAAAGCATGTACTGTGAGTTAGTCGGTAGCAGTTTTTGTAGTCTCAATCTCATCTTCAAAATGTCAACTCAATGATCCCTGTAATTAACTGGTTTGTTTTAAAAGCAGAGTGAATGCATCATTGTGAAAAAACATTATTTCTCTGTCTCTGGCCAAATTATGATGATTGCCAAAGCGATTCTATAAATGTTCATAATGCTCTTTATTATCATTCTCTTCATTTTGAAGAGAGCACTTAGTCAGGACTCTGTTGGAATAATGCGCCATGTTTTTCTTGTGATCCGATGGGTCAGTCAGGACTGTTTTGCCCCTATCTCTTTGAAGTTAAGCTGCATTGAAGCAGGTTAGCCATGCAGCATAGGTTACTATGGTGATCTAACCTAGTTTAAAGTAAACAAACTTTATTATTTCATAAAACTTGACTTCAACCCAAAGACAAATGCCCTATCCTCTACCCACTTGATGATAAAGTGCCCTGATCATTTGACTGTGGGCATTTGTCATTATGATTTGTTTATTCTGTTTGCCTCTGTAACGTATTGATAGAAAGCAGTGGAATGGTCTCAGATTTTGGCCTTAAAAGTTCTACCTACACAAATATGTAACATCTATGTAATTATCAACAAAAAAAAAATCTAAAAAAATAACAACTCCAAACCACAATCCAAAATTTACAACACATGCCCCCACTCAAAGACACTCAGCAGAACTAAACTTTGTTTCTAGGTTTTATAGAATAACTACAACACAATTTTTTATGTGTCATTATTTATGCACAGTTAGTTTCTGATACTTGAAATTTATCCCCATACAGACCTCTAATCCCAGTCAGCAAGCTCACTGTGTCTGAGTCCTATGAGAACTACATGAGCCGAAGCTACCAAATAACCAAAGATATCCTGTCAGACTGCAAAAATAATGGTAAGAGACATGCAGCTTAGCTCCTGAAGCATCTGGAAGAGGTTGTTAAGCTTGTGTAAGTGAACTGTTATTTTATTGTTTGTCCACTGCTGATTTTGCATCCTGCCTGGGTTTCTACTTTCTAGGAAACAACGTGCTGATTGTAGCCCACGCGTCTTCCTTAGAGGCCTGCACACGCCAGCTGCAGGGTCGCAGCCCACAGAGCACCAAGGACTTCATCCAAGTAGTCCGAAAGGTCTGTTCACTGCACATCTTTTTTATGTAGTCCATCTGATTTTTTCAGATGGACTACATGGCCGTTTCATCCTTCATTTCATCCTCTTTTCTAATTAACCATTATGACTTCCATGTGGTTTTTTCAGTCCCTCTCCTTATGTCTGCTATGGCTGAATGTGCTAACATGAGTGTGTGCAATAGGGCTGTATCAAACTGTTCATAACTTTATTCAAAAAGATTCAAAATTTGCTTTCAATGCATCATATAATTGAGATCATTGTAGTTTGATGTACAGAGTGGCAGTGACAAAATATATATATATATGTGTGTGTGTGTGTGTGTGTGTGTGTGTGTGTGTGTGTGTGTGTGTGTATATACATATATAGGTAAATATATGTGTGTGTGTGTGTGTGTGTGTGTGTATATATATATATATGTAAATATATGTGTGTATATATATGTGTGTGTGTGTGTGTGTGTGTGTAT
>JAQMCX010000053.1:1639888-1651209 GCA_029814765.1 Acanthurus leucopareius | reverse complement strand
GTGATAGGGCCCCTGGCGCATTTGACCTCAATGCGCCGGGTGTAAGATAGCTAACGCGCCAGGACACGCCTCCATTCGCCTTCATTCTCGGACCTCCCGCCCCTCGGCGCACAGACCTGGCGCAAGTGGATTTGCTATCTTACACTTGTGGCAAAAATGAAGTTTGTGCCGGGTGTAAGATAGCAATGACACATGCGCCACTGGCGCACCGCGTTTGCGCCGGGTGTATGATAGGGCCCATAGACTGTCACTGTTTGAAGGTAACAGAACTTTGCCCAGTCAAGAAATTTTCAATTTCTGTATTTTAACAATTAATTTTTTGTACAGATTACTTAAATATTGGAATGATTCTAGGATCAGACCTCTAGCCCCCCCCCCAACCCTAACCTTGTGCCAGAGCTGAAGGAAAGCACTGAAAACATTTTCCTTGTATTAGCAGGCTACAGGCGCTACTTTTATTCCTTGTGGGGGCTTCATATTCACATGACAATTGTATTCTCTTCTAAGCTTTCTAATTATTGGTGAGGCAAATATATGTGTTTTTCTATACATCACATTTTCACTTTAACTGCTATCTGTTATCTTATTTCAGAAGACTAGATGTTAGGTAAACTAGTGCAAGAGTCTGGAACATGAGCTGAGAAAGAGGGCTGAATATCACATCATGTCCCAAGCTGCCGGAGTGAGCATGGAGCCTCTGAAATGGCCCATAGCTCCAGATTGCTACATCCCCAACTCAGTGATCCGAGGCTGGAGGAGAAGGAAGGGAAGGGAATTTACCAAGATGGACAAGTGTAATGACACCTTCTTTTATAGTCTTTATCAAGTGGATGAAGGCACAACAAATGATCAGGAGGATATGAGCTCAAGAGTTTTCTTGTTCTTACAAGATGATGAGGAAGTGAAAGAAGAGACAGATGATGTCCAAAGTAGGATGAAAGAAAAGCAGAATGAGAAAAATAAGAAAGACAGTGTGGAAAAAACTGAGGTGGAAAGAAAGGAAAGGGTGGGTGAGAGGAAAGAGATTGGAGGCAAGTGGGATAAAACTTCTCTTGTAAAACAGTCTTATAACATACACGATAAGACTTCTCTGCAGACACATCAGGAAATATGTGATGATGGAAACAAGAAAGTGGAGCCTCAGGAACTCAGTTTAACATACAGCTCAAAAAAGGCTGTCATTGTTACGTAAGTGTTGCAACTGAACAGTGGTGTTCAGTTAGTCTGAACTTCTTATGAAAGTTATGCATATTAAAAAAGATAATGAATCGAGAATTAACTTCACTTCTTTAAACTTTTTTCTAGACCAACCTCCAGTCATGGAAATGAAAAAGAACCTCTGAGAGAGCTGAAGGTTGACATGAAGCCTCCAGAAACCATCACTCATCCACCACATTATGTCTCTGTCTCTGTGCCTAATAAACAGACAACATCTGGTATCAGTTCTAAAGGTACAGGCAAACACTGTGGATGTAACATTTAAGGTTTGTTTTTTTTTTTGTCTGCACAAGGAAACAGTTAAATTTTTTACCCCTTTTTGTTTTGAAATTTTTTCATTTCTACAGAGTGGGTAAAGCCTCCAAAGGAAAGTCCTGTGGTATCTGCAGATAATCTCATTCCAAAGCAAGGTCACTGTCATCCAGATCCTTATATATAATCATTCAGTGCATGGAGACAATGGGCTCATGTAAAAACCTTATATAAGACCTGAATTATTCTCAATGAGCAAGTCTAAGTGAGCATGAGAAAACTTTCAGCACTTCTCTTGAAATTCCTATCTTACCATTCAAACCAATCAATTTATGGCAACTTTGTACAGTACACTTTGTATTGCTGAACCTGCCTTTGAACACCTGTACAAGCAAATTTCACAGATAAGTGTTTAAAATGTTCTTGCTTGCTGTCTGGGGTCTTATTCACAAAACATATAAGGCTTAAAAGTGCTCCTCACTCGCTGATTAAGGAGTAGCTTTTACAATCAATTCTAATATTAGGACTCCTAAATGTTTTAATTCGTAGGATTTCATGAGGCATTTTAGTGCTGAAATTAACTCTTTAATCTATGAAAAGTTAGAAGTAGTCAAGAAGCCTCAAAAGTCACTAAGAGCAGTGTACACTTGTCTTTGGCTCTGGTCATGCGTTGAAAAGTTGCATTCAATTCTAGGCAAATTATTTAATCCTTCCTTTTTGGCTCTTGCAGTTATCCCATCTCTATATCCTCTTTTAATGTTGTTTTACTATTAATGTTGGTCTCAGCAGCTTTGTGAATAGATTTTCAAGGGAAACTTTTAGCTAGGAACTTTTTGAGCTCCTTAGGAGTCCTGCTAGTGGTCTATAAATGTTTTGTGACTACAGCTCCTGGTCCACTGCCTCTTACAGTACTGAAATCACTATTCTTAAGCTTTAACATTATTTGTCTTACATGTTCCTTTTTTTATACTCATAGAGCCCAAGAAAACCACACATGTATCACCCCTAGAGTCCAAGAACCTGACTCCTCATTTCCTTAAGTCTTCCCCTGCAACACCAGAGGACCTTCAACCCCAGACAAACCTTGGATTTTCTGACTGCTCAGCAATCAGAGATAATGAAAATAACAACATCGAAGACCAAGAACACATGTACCTTGATCGTAATGTCTTTGAACTTTATAAAAAACTCAAAGTCAGCAACAAGGATTCACACCTCAGAAAACTCTCCACTACTGCTGAGAACCCTCCTGTTTCTGAGACTACAAAAACTGGAGGGGTAAATCTGGAAGGTGGCCTGGGTAGTCCCTCTGAATTCAGGGCTACACTTTCCAATGTCAACTGTCCAATTATGAATCCTGAATGTTCCACTCATCAGATCTGGTCTGAATACCCTGCAGAGTTTACCCAAAATATCCTTCAGACCAAAAGACACAAGTCCATGCCAGAATGGAGGAGGAACTTCAACAAATTAATTTCTGTTCATGGTTTTTGTTCTCAACGGGCAGCAAGGTTAGCCACCACAGAGTATCCAGTCAAGTCCTCCAATGCCAGAAAACTTGCTGCAACCATCCCCTCACTGCAGGCTGGCCAGGCAGTATCACATCAGAGGGTAGTACAAAAGATTCAGATGAAAGACACCCTAGAGTCGGTCTCTTGTCAATTTCACCATGTGATCCCAATGGCTTCCCAGCACAGCTTCTTTGCTTTGAATCCCTGTGGAACAACTCAGTATGGAAGGCTGCAGTTTGACTGGGTGAGGGGATTTGAGGAAGATAACCTGCTGACAGTTTCTGCAGTAAAGATCAAGAATTCTGCTCACAAAGTTGTCAATGAAAACAGAACTTTCAACCACTGGACTAGATCTGGTTAGATAAAGGCCATTTGGTCCGGCTATAAAATAACCTGTTGTGCTTTATCTTTATCTTTATGTACATGTTCAAGTAATAGATTAATTTTCTTCAATCTATGGCAATGTCAGTTGCCTAGTCTACAACTGTGGTTGTAAATGAAATGTTTCAAAAAAATGTGACAAACTACTATGAAATTATGTAGGGACATTCATGGCCCCCAGGAGATCATTTTACACCTGATCAACACAGGTATTGTTTAAAACAAGTCTTTTCCCCTCTTTTCATCTCAAAAAGTTCCTGTCCACAAGCACTGTTTTAAATATATTTCCATCAAAATGACAGCACAATTCAAGTGCTGTCATGAGTTTGCCAAACCAGCAGGCAGCAATATATTTCTAACCCTAAATTCATATTATCAAATCACAAGCCTTGAGCTATTAAGCTATCAGTAGAAGGCTAACCTCAACAAGAGATTTGGCTGGTTATCATCCAAAACCATGCTGTTGGATTACATAGTGAAGTACTTACCTCAATCTAATGTCTCATACAGTGAAAGAGTAAAGGTACATTTATGTGCAAACTTGTAAAAATTCTCACTATCAACTTTAGCACCAGCACATCACCTCATGTAAACACAGAAGATTAGAGTACACACTCTAATGTCAAAAATAAAAAATAAGTGCAAAACGTGACATAACAAACTGATACTTAACCAGTCAACACAATAACACTGTTAGCAAAGTTTCTGAATATCTTCACACTGACCAGTTTCCCAAATTATCAGTTTTCATGGGCTTAACGTGTTTTTGTGTGTGTGGCTAAAAGGCCAAAAAGAAAAAAAAACCCCTCAAAAAATCCCTTGTGTTGATAAAAACATGTGGACAAAGGCATCCCTCACTGTGGCTATCCTGTTGCTTTCCCTCCAGATGCACCTGTTGTTCAAACTTTCTCATTTTCCCACAAAATATGATAGCAACATGTAGGCGACTTGCTTATTAGGCACATAATTTGATACAAACAATGCATACAATTTGATTCTGGACATTGAATCCTAATAATTCTGGTGATCCTCTCTTCAACTGAGGCCATCAGAAGGTTGAAAGTTTTCGGTGATATGTTTCACAAATAATAGATCAAATGCCATTAAATTTCATTCATTCAGTCTTGTTTCCTTGTACACTAACACATACAATACTGGTACAATCCTGGTATACTAACAAACATATATTGTCTGAGGTGAAAATACACTGCAACAAATGTCTGTATGCTGATATGGGATTAATTGTAATACAGTACTAAAAAACTGAACAGGTGTGACACTTTATTGACATTTGTTTCTTGAAATCAGTCATTTGCCATAATGTTAACATACATATTAAGACACTTGGGGATACAGTGTCAGTATTTCATCATTAACAATATGATGCAACAATGAGTACTGTGAGAAACATTTTACATGAATTTATACAGAAATTAAAGCTGAAAAACAAGTGAATGGCTAACATTACCTCACGTTGTCTCAGGAGGTTTAGTTAAGTATGATATACAAAAAAGAAAATTCACCATGGTATCACACTTACTGTACAGTGGCTATACAGAAACTGATGCAGAATAAAGGTCTGATGTGATTTGTCAAGGAAAAACAAACAGGCACTGCTCTATATAAGGCAGATATGCAATATACTTCAGCAGAAATTATACACTTACTGAGGAGACACTTAAAAGAAACTATAGAAAAACAAACAATGGCACTCAAGACATATATTTGTTTCATTAGGCAAGTCATGTTGGTAAATCTATTTTAAAATCTATTGCTTTTGGAAACTCTTCAGTTATGATATGTTGAGTACAGCATTTTGAATGGCAACATTACAGCAAATACAAATGTTTTTTTTTTCCTTGATATCACCTGCTAAAACTAGAATAGCTGTGGATGAACTATATAGGTGTGGATTTCATTTACAAAAGTATATATTCTTGTAATCATGATTTCTCTTATTTTGATTCAGGGTCTCATAATTTTGACTTCCATATCTGAAAATGACAAATAAACAACACAAAAAACTACTCCACAATCATAAAAGATACTCTAAGTAGTAGATCAGTAGTAGATTGACACTAAAGATCTCATTATTATGAATTACAGATATTTTAAGTATACTAGATATAAATCAAAATATGAAGGAAGTCATAATTATGAAAATCCTTTCTCATGGTTACAAGATCTGTATCTCATTATTACAAGAACATATTGCCATATGAGATATAGAGGTCATCATTGAGAGATAGTGTAAATTTTGTTCTGTAATGGTGTTTGAGTAGAACTACATTACAACAGGCAAGCACTGTCTGCATTATGTTCACTAAATTAGGTTTGAATGAGCATGAGTATGGGAATACAGCTGTGAAACTCTGTTATGGTTTAAAGAAACGGTCTGTGAAGTTCTACGTTTGATATGGTCAATTTGGCTTCTTTACATCTCTAGCACCAGTATTTCATCTACAGCTAGTTTATGATAGCTATTTAGTTGACTCCATGCTTTGCCTTTTAATTTTTAAATAGAAGATTTTACTCATGTCCAGCTACAATCATAGCATTTACACTGTACTTAAACGTATTAACTTACAGCTGACACCTTATATGGTGCTGTAGTGCTCTAACTGCAGTCATATTTGTGCAAGAAACAATAACAGCAAAACCTGAACAGGACAAAGTGTTGCTGTCACAGCTCAGCACACATTTAAAACCAGAGCAGAAAATTGAAAAAAGATACAAGAATTGCTTCAAATTTTTACAAGTTATCTCTAGTCATGTAGTGAAACAATACTTTATATTGGTTTAGTACAAAGCTGTACAAACTCTGCAGCACAAGCTGTGCCACAGGTGGGTAAAACAAAATGCTCTCTCCAGCTTATTATCGCATACATTAAATATATTCTCTCTCTGTAAAAGAGGTAGCTAGCACATTCTTAAAAGCAGTAAACTTCAGCTGAAAATGTTGTACCCGACATGAGCTGAATGAAGGTCATGCAGAAAATTACACTATAACACTAATTACTCACAAATCCTGTTCAAGCCCTTATGAACACAAATGAACTTGAGAGAGAGACAGAGAATGTCACAACTAACTCATTTAAAGACTTAATTTATATTAACATTTACATTTGTCAACTTGAACGCCTTAATTAACTCCATTTCACTGAGGCTTCGCCTGCTCTGAACTAGAAAATGGGCCCATGTGCTTGGAAACTCATCTTTGGTGCCATCAAATGTCAGCTGTTTCAAATGACGTTAAACTCAAGAAATCTGGATTAAGTTGTTTCTTTCTGCATGTGGGGAACCATAATTGAAGCTGATGAAACACGTTGGTTTTGGGGAAACATATTTAAGAAATCTAAATTTCAGTATCATTTATTACACTGGCACTATACTAATATACTTGACAAAAAAAACAGTGTTTAACCATGAGGATATCAGCCAGTGTGTGTGCTGTGACAATGCTTGAAGGCCATTTTGTGCTTCTTGCTGATAGTCCAAGTAAGGCGGTTTCTACATGGCTCGGAAGATGGTTCCATGAGGTACTGCATGTAAGAACAGGTTGGAACCAATACCAAGACTGCAGTGATCCTGACCAAACTGATACTGGTGCAGATCACTTTGGCAGCATTGTACCAAACTGTGTGTAGCTTTGGTCCAAGCACTTTTTGAAATCCTCAGCAATATATCTGCTGTTGACTGGGCTCAACTGGTGCAACAGGAGGTCACCATCCTCTTACTCAAGCAATGTGAAATGTCTAACATAAAAAAAGGAATTCAAGTTTTTACTTGACACAAGGTTGTAACAGACTCTGGCACTCAAGAACCCCTTCACCTCTGGAGCATTGCACCTCAGCCAAGCTGGATTATCTGGAGTCGTTCAGCTGCCTGGCCACCGTCAGGATCTCCTTGGCTCCTTTGCTCAGCAGCAAGTTGGCCAGGTCGATCCCCAGTCGCTCAGCCTTGTCCTGGTCTTCATCTGAGATCTTGCTGGCTGTGACCCCAACTCGCTGAACCCGCTCATCCACCTTCTCTTGGCTCTGTCACACACATTATTAGTGACAAGTTTGGTATGACAGCCACAAACATGTCAGATGCTTCATCCTGTATCTTTAATGTGTGTGACAGTGGACAAGCAGCACTTTTTTGATTTAGTCATAGTAATCAGCTTGACCAGTAGCTAGAACACCGCGCAATTACCTTGTCAGCAGCACCAATGCTAGTCTGCATGGTGTCCTTCAGACTGTCGGATCCATCAAGGCTGTACACAGCCCCTGTTAGGTAGAGCTGGAAAAACATGCAAATGTTAGACCTTCAACTCTTATTTCTTATTTATCTCATTTGTCTTTTCTCCTTCCAAAAACAAAAGAGCAAAGATGAAAGAGGTGGATTAAACAGCATGTTTTTGTGCTCTGACACAAGCTATCATTGTTAACATGCTAGGCTCACTAGCTTCCTAACTAAATTAGTCACCTTAGTCACCATTATTTTGCTTCCAAAGCCAGTGAGCACATTGGCTACATTGCTTTGCTGGATAAAAGATAATATTAAAAGACGGCTTTTGCAGGACTGGAACAATAATTTGTGGTATTGCCCCACTCCATGGAAACTAGTTCCCAATTCTGCTTTGCAGTTTACTCTGTCCAGTGCTGGCTAGAAATGAAAAGAAGAGGTACCAATTGTGAGCAATATATCTGCTTCTATTAGCACTTTAAACTGCACATGTACTATGTGAGAACACTAAGCTTGAAAAGTGGAGCAACAGTGACTGAGTGCTTAGCAAAATGTTAATTACATGTGTGCAGAATAAATGTGTTTTATGCATTATTCCTCTGCTTACCAGTCTTACCTGGGCTTCTTTTACTTCAGTGTGTACAGCCACTGGAACACTGCAGCCACCCTCATATAAATGACATTTTTATGGAATGAATGGGGGATTTTCATATTCATACATTGTGAACATGAGTCGAAGAACGTGTGTGTGTGTGTGTGTGTGTGTGTGTGTGTGTGTGTGTGTGTGTGTGTGTGTGTGTGTGTGTGTGTGTGTGTGTGTCATGTACCAGGTGTCTGAGGAAGGCTCTCTCAGCTATGCAGCGCAGCACAGTGTCAGGGTCATGGAGGACAGACACCATCTCCAGAATGTCTGCATCTCTGGCCCGAACCTCTACTGCCAGAGCCCCCTGACAACACACACATATTGTATTTTTACCAAAGAACTACACACACATAGATGCAAAGAGATTTTATTAACCAAAATTTAGCCTTCTCTTCTCTGAATTAGTTATATATTCCCATGGTTCATACCTGTCCAACAGCGTACATGCAGTCTTCAGGCTCCAGGATCTGCCAGTAAAAAAGAATCAGACAATTTGACTGTTAGATGAGGAGCATCAGCCAGAGAAACTACAGGGAAGACTTCAGATGATCATGAATTGTACCTGGCTAATTCGGTTTTCCCAGCCCATTCTCTTGAGGCCAGCAGCAGCCAGGATGATGGCTGCAAAGTCCTCCTTCTCATCCAGCTTCTTCAAACGTGTGTTCAGGTTCCCACGCTACGGCCATCGCTAAGGACAAACTCTTGAGAGACTTTTTTTTTTTTTAATTCTGGCTCACTAGCCCCCTTCTCTGAGATGCTTCTTAAACCTGAAAATGACCAGACTGTTTGTTGTGCAGTAAAATGTCAATATTTCCAATCTTGTTTCAGCTCTTCTGATGTTCTGACTAACAACAGAATTTCTTTTGAAAGGATACAATATCTTTGAAATCCAGATGGGGGAATCTCTTCTTCAGCTGAGCAGCACGACGCAGTGAACTGGTGCCGATCACACTGCACAAACACACAGTGTGAAGTTATTCATACTCTTGATATTAGTGAAAAAAACACAACTGGCATGACTACCCATTCAGAGGTACCTGTTTTCTGGCAGAGTATCAAGTGTCTTTCCTTTATTTTTTGGGTGTAGGACCACTGCATCATGGGGGTTTTCTCTCCTAAAAACAAGAAGCAACAAAGGGACAGTGAGTTTGGACAAATGACAACCAAGATGAGATTACACAACAAGTACTATATTGGTCTGCAGAGTAAACACTCAGTATTATTGCCCTGTACTGAGCTCCAACAGGAAGTGCTCAAATCCATCTCCCACAAACAGCCTTGCTACCTGCTCATCTCATCTTCAGTGGCAGCGGCTTGTAAAAAACACTGAAGACCACATATTGGTTTTACACTATGCTCTTAACAAGGCTGAAACTGCAGCTATGTTTACATGTACACAAATAACCAGAATAAAAGCCTAATCAGAGTAAAAATGCTTCATGTAAACACATCTACCAAAAGATTCTGATCCGATAGGGCCCATTCGGAAAGAAATTTCATTACGAAAGAGATCTGTGATTTATGCCGATCCCTATTCCAAACAGTGTACACACTTGTTTCAATCATGACTTCCTAGTTGGGTTAAAATTATCCTCACTGTGCTATCTGCATTATGTCAACGTGATGCATTCCCACCTTTGCAGCAGGCAGTCATTTCTCCACAAGTAGCAAAAATTTTTGGGGACAAAAAGGACATAAAGAGACACTTAAGTCTGTTATCTGTAATATCTGTAATCGTGGCAGAACACAGGCAGAAGTACAACTTCCTCTTCTGCCATTTCTGGAAATTAAGACAACTCTGCCCTTGTCAAAATGGTTTATGCCAAATAAATGCTCGGTGCATGTATACATACAAATTTCCAATCAGTGAAGATTTTGATCAGATTAAAATAAATTTTAAATAAATAAACAGAAAAACTGTTTGAAAGCCATACAATTCATAATAGGAACAACTATATTAATTTAAAAAAGGGTTTTTCACCAAAACATACTCTGTATAATCTTGACACTTTAATGTATCCAGCATATGCTTCCCCACTGACATCACCTGCTGTTGAGGTAATAACCTCATGGTCTCTCTGTGTTGCTGGACTGTAATATGATACCTACTGACCCTTTGTAGCAGCAACAAGTATCCACAACATGAATAATGCATACAGACATTCTGTACTCTACTTGTGTGAGTGCACTTACTTGAGCACAGCCCCGATGGTGAATCCTGGGGGCAGAGTGGTGGGAAGATCTTTGAGTGAGTGAACAACAAGGTCAACCCTGGAACACACAGGAACACAGCCATGTATACACACTTTATACTGTATAATACAGCCATTCAGTGGTGTGTATGTTCCTCAAGGCAGCAACAGTACCACCTGTCACATCTAAAGTGGTGAAAAATAAAAGGTCTCCTGATGCATGAATTTTATGTGAAGCACAGGAATAATGGTAAAAGGTTGATGCCTTAAGAAAAAAAAAAGACAGTAGCCAAAGATTTTTCTGCCATAACAATCTTCAAGTCAACACTTGTTGAGTATTTACACAAGATGTAACTGACACCTACAGTGTTTCAAAGTGACCCCGTGCAGTTGGTGTCTGTTGATTTAACAATGGTGTAAAGCAGACTGGTGTCAGTCACAGATGACACTCACTCATTTCTCTCCAGAGCATTCTCCAACTCTTTGGTGAACAAACTCTTCTCTCCAATCTGTATTTAAAGAAGAAAAGAAACAGTGATTTTCTGTTACATTGTTACTTACACAATAATTCTACAATGAGTACTTAGACTTACACTTACACTTGACTCTAATGCATGTGGATTTTGGACCTTAAAAGTAGTAAGAGTGTGTTACAAGTGTGCAATGTGCTGAAGGTCTTTCAATCCTGATGGCTACAATTCCTAATCACTCGTGTTTGGTTGGATTTGAAGTAAAATACAAATCTAAATGGTCTACTTGGCTTTTCTGTCAATTGCAGATGCTGGCAGAGTCAAATATGTCTGTTTATAATGTAGCTTTTTTTTTTTTTTTTTTTTTAAATTATATTTTTTCGGGCTTTTACACCTTTATTGATAGGACAGCTGAGATAGCGGA
>JAQMCX010000053.1:1603839-1639788 GCA_029814765.1 Acanthurus leucopareius | reverse complement strand
TCGCGACCGCTGCGTGGAGGACTGAGCCTGCCGTACATGGGCCGCCCGCGCTCCCGATTGAGCTAAACGGCAGCCCATAATGTAGCTTTTTATTTGTCTGCTCACCTTTGATAAAGCTGTGTCAAGGATTTTGTCTCCGGTGGTTGACATGCCAACTGACGGAAGACAGATGTAACAATATTATTAGTTAGTAACAAGAAGGAAATTCCCCAGTAACATGTCAGAAAAGACACAGGTCTACAGTTCTTATCTTCATCATTACATTTGTCTCATTTTATTGGACACAGGATAGTCAAGTGAAAGAAAAACTCTCTTATCAGCCACGCTGCAATTGAACACAACAATGCTAACCAACCGGCAACTAACCACTATGCGAACCCAGATAGGACAGTACAAGCGTCGGCGAAATTTTAAAAAATCTGAAAAAAAAATAAAATCCCCTTATAGTAACATAATGAAAACTCAAGATGTACTTACTTAATGTAATGGTGACACTTTTTATCTTGTTATCAACTGCCATTAACTGATACAGCTTTATCAAACCATATATTAGCCTGGCTGATTTATCAGTCAAGCTCTAATTTCTACCAGCTTGTTGGCAGTAGAAGTTGTCAATTTAAGAGTGTGTTAAAAAGACTGACTCAACTCACAATCTGAAAAAAGCTTAACATTTGAAGCCTTGGACTATTAGAGCTCTGCTCCAGTTAAAGTTGGGTCAGAGCCATGCTGGAATTATGTGAGGTCACCAGTTGTCATTAATCAGTGAGAATGATAAAGTTGTGGCCTGTTCTATACTAACAGGTGCAACAAAACTAATAAGAGGGTTAAAGGATGTCAATCAAGGACAGCTTGTACACGACCACATACTGGCAGCATAATAGAATTTTGCAACACTTCAGCAAAGCCTCCTCTACAGGAACTAAAATGAGGGACTAAGATCATTCTTACTTATTTCTAGGTGGATGTCTGGGTGCAGTTCTTTCAACTTGTCCGCCACACTGTCGGTCTGGATCCGGGCCAACTGGGAAAGAAGAACACAGCAGTGACTAAAACTGAAAATTGTACAGAGAGTTGTAAAAATTTTGAAAAGCAGTCCTCACAGTCAGTGAGCATCAAATCAGTATGATGCTCACTGACATCTGGGGAAGGAACAGTAACTGAAGAAGACATTTTTGAGCCAAAACTACATTACCTCTGATGCCTCACTCTTATTTATCTTTTAGACCAGCATGAAGAACTGAGGATTAGATAATTGACATTTAACTGCCTAATGAAGGCTTTACAAGGCCTTTCAATTAGAGCCAAACCTTAATTTGAAGTACTGTACCTGGCTTTTACGGGTTCCAATCCGGATGACCCGACTAACTTTGCCATTCCCATCCTGCCAGGAGAAAAGAGAAATCAGCCAAACACATTTAAATCCACGTTTTTTCAAAACTTCTACCTCCATAACTGGTTCATAAATGTACTGTGCCATTGTCTCTGTTTGCCTCACCCTGATGTACTTGTAAGGTCCTTCCTCCATAATTCTGTGTGTTCGCACTGAGAGTCTGCACTGTGGAGGCTATTGTGTCTGCGGCTGGGACTGCCTGCTGCGTCTTGGTAAGGAGCTGAGCTGAGGTCATATAGCTTCCAGATACTGAACAGTGGTCTTTTTTACCGGACAATCCCCCTTCCCCCTTTTCTTCTTAAGGACCTCCACCCCAAGATATCTCTGGTTCCCAAAGATAAGTGTGCCGATTCATTTAGTCCGTTATAAAAGGCAGGGAGGGGCAGCTCAGGAGGGTCTTGTATGAGGTGTGGCTGCAAGGTTTTTTGATATGTAGAGCACTAACACTAGCTAGAAACATTCTCCTCAGACTGTGAGACTTCTTAACCCATTCTCTACATTCAAAAAAGGAGTCCTACTTTTATGAGCTATTAATCAATTTATGTAATCTTTTGTTTTAAGTAGCCCCATAAAGGAATTATGAACATTTGGTTTGAAAACTTATGTGAAATGATAATCAATAAATCCTGCATCTTGTCTTGAAAGTTGCACGATGCTTTTTTAAAATTTGAACTAATACTATTCTATTCTCTGGATGGTTTGTAGTATTAGTTATCACTCTGAACTGACAGATTATTAAGAAGGACTTAAATTTAAATATCTTGGTATCTGGCTGGATCGAACACGTGCATTTAAATTTAACAATGACACACTGGTCAGTAAGCGTTGACAGATAATGGATATCTGCAAGGAAGCAGAACTAATTTTCCAATAAGGCAGATAAATAAGGCCTTCTCCCTGATTATCTTAAATTATGGTCACATTATCTATAGACACACCCCAGCCTCCACTCTTAAACTTCTAAAGTCAACTTAGCACTTCACACACTGCACAAGAAGGCACCACAAGCATTGGTTTCTAAGTATTAAGAAAGTCCTTAATGGCAAATGCCATCTTGCATCGCTTTCTTATTACACTGGTCCTATAATGATTACTCAACTGGTTCAAGTGATTGTTAATTCTTGAAGTCCCAAGCCAAGCACTGGACGTTATTAGACTGCTCTGCTCTTAAGCTCTTAAATGTTACCATGTATAACTGTGTTCTGTTTTGATTGTTTTCTCACTCATTATTTCGTGTGCATTTATTATGGATTAAATGTACTCCAAACACCACTGAGAGTGAGGACAAAACCTTTAATGGTTCTTTGAGAGTTGAGACTTTGAGGAAAAAGGATGAATAAATAAATCCAAGGATGAATGAATAGTTTAATTGAACACTTTCACTGAAGGTTGAAAGTGCAGAGAGTTGTGATAATGCTGTAATGAAAAGAGTCTTTATGAAGTTAAGTTTCAGGGAAAAAATACTACTGTAAAGTGTCAGACAGCTGGTAGGTAGGTGATTATAGATAATGAATAAATGAATGATTTTTCCTTAAACAACAACAACAACAACAACAAGAGTTCAACAATTAAAATTTACAGGAACATTTCATTCGATCATTATTTAAGGTACATTCCAATACAGCAGAGAAATCGTAACAGCATTTTTATAATAATAATTAATTAAATTTAAAATAATCAGTTTCAAAATTAACTCGTTACATTTATAGATTTTCAATTAATTTTACAGATTTCCCATGCTATGTGATTATATATGTATATGATCACGTACACATTTATATACAGATTTTTTTTTACTTTATTTGGCCATTAGCCGTTGTAATATTTCGTAATTCAAATTAAATCTGTTTAATTTTTGTCAGAAAATAGAAAAAGAAAAAAAAAAGAAACAGCTATGGGATAATATGGCGATATGTTTCTCTTATATGCCCAAACACTGCATTCAGAAATCTATTAACTGACTGTTTCGTAGTCGGACGTCAGGTTATTTACATAATTACAAAGTAGTTGCAACTCATTTATTCGGCAGAACAAACAGCACTTAGCCTGATGAAAATTCACAATTTTAGTCTGGTTGCTTTCTTAGTAGATAAGATACATTCCAGTTAATGTATGCCCCCTTCGAAAACATACGTAACGTCGGTGGGCGGGAGCAGGCACTGCTGCCCTGTTCCTGATCGTAAAACTGGAGTCAGTTAAAGGTTACTGCGCGAGTTCTCAGCTGAATTTCTATATTACTTCATCTCATTAAGGATCGGTGGTCCTGGTATATTTAAAGATGTCACTTGATAATTTTGTCTTGTTAAATTAAGCACATTAACAGGGTCATGGAGTTTTGACTAAATCTCGGGGTAACGTTGACGCTTTGGGTCAACTGCTTTCACGACGTTGACAAAAGATTCAAACGCAACGTAGTGTCTTAACCTAACATGTCTATCACGTGGTCAGAACAGTATCCAAAGAGGCTTCCTTATCTAAACTAAATCGTGCTCATGCTTTTGTAACTTCTATCAACCTTTGACAGACCGTTCGTATCTTTTCAAACGTCCAATGGAAAACAAGAGGATTAAAACAGACAGAACGACAAACCAATCACAGCACTCCAAATGACGCCTCGATACGGACATGCCGTTTGCTACCCACGAGCTCTGAAGGCGCTTACATGCTGCTTGAACACTTTGAATCAAACCTACCGTAGAACTTGCTTCCTCCGACATGTCGATGACCCGGTTCACTCTGCCAACACTGCACGATTCAATGACGATTTCTGCTTGAAATTGAGACCATTAGATAAGATAATATAATTGAAACAATCAGCGTGTCCCCTCTCGTACAGCTCCTCTGTGAATGAACGCGGAACCGGTGATGTCATTGAATGGGGTAGAGGTCATTTCCGTGTTCCGTCTATCAGTTTCCTCTTTCGGAATGTTTGCAATGAGCAATGAGCATTCTTATAATACATCCATGGCAATTAGCCTCATGTCAACTTAAAGAAAACGGATCTGTTGTAACTAGAGTTCTTGCGGGTTTGCTATTTTTGCAACAGCTGTTATAAAGTCCCAAAATCTGTATTCTTTATAAAGAAAGGCTGCACCAACTGAAAAACGACCAAAACTGTTTTGATAATTTCAGTTATTCCTCAAAATCAAGTCTTTTTTATCAGATTTCACCTGTTGATGTGGCTTAATAAACACTGCCAGTGTTTTATACAAAACCAGTATGCCGTTTTAGGATCCTAGGATAGTATGAGGGACACTGTTATCCCCACTGTAAAGAATGAATTGCCTACGGGAAAGTTTCAGACAATCTTTGACAGGGGGTATGAAGGAAGTATAACTGAATATAGCTGCTACTCATACATTGTATTATTCAGGATACATAGCCCAGGTAAATAAACTGTGACAACCTCCTATTCAAACTGAATTAACAGAGCTGACAAAGTACTTCCTCACTGCCAAGCCAAGGTTATAGCCCGGTTAAACACTGACATCTGGTGCCCGAATAAAGTTAGTACAATATAAATTCCTTGTATTATTTGTATTATTTATATTCAAGGACAAATTAAGTAGCTAGTAGGCACAGGATAAAACTTAGCATGATTTTATCAAAATAAGCCTACCTTTGAAGGGACTTTTTGCGTTGCGCGATCACAATGATCAGAAGGCCTATATTAACTAGCCAACGATCTCATAAGTATTTTAGAAAATTAAATTTCAGAGTTTTAATGTGTTTTATGTGCTTTGTTATTAATAGCACTACAGCCCAAAATAGACATCAAAATACATTCATAAAGTAAGCGAATAACTCTAGGCTTACTCTCGGTCTTATGCCTACATTAATTTATGTACCAGACACGTTTGTCCAAAGTTATGAGAATCAAATTCCAGCTACAGTGTCATGTAGACGCATTTATAAATTGAAACACATATATATTGTTAATGCAATATAAACAAATATTAGGGCCTGGTAGGCCGAATACAACACGGTAAGACAATCAATAAATGCTCAGAACAACATAGAAATTGAGAAAGTGAAGCTAGATTGTGATCATTTTCAACACTAAATATCATGGTATTTTAGTGTTAATTTAAGAGTTAAATGATTTATTTTGATAATGGTCACTTGATAGTGGGAATCCAATCAGTTAAACAGACCCTAAACAATTTAGAAAGTTTCTATTATGTTACCAAGTGTTGATTAATCCGTTTTAATTATGAAGATTAAGGCTTATTCACTGCCACTAATAACAACAGTCGTTTTATTCAACACAGACAAAATTGTTACTGTTGGAAGGAAGACAAATAGAGCTGTTTGCACTTCCCGAGACATCTGAAAAAGAGGAAGAACGCCTGTGAAAGTACTGGGAGTATCTCGTTTATGCAATAAGGCCAACATGTTGGAGCCCACGTCATTGGTTTCCACAGTGGGCTGATCCATCGCTGCTCTTCCGGTGGAGACGTGGCTCTGTACTGCTGCCATATTGACGCTAGCTAGCTAACAATCACACAAGTTGAAGTCGGCTGTATATTCGCACCTTTTTTTTCCGAGTGACTAGAAATCACCTGAGCAAGAACCGCGAGAGACAGAAGATTGTCGTACCACAAAGAGAGACCAAAATGGTGAGTGACAGTTGACAACCAAGATATTTTCTTGGCTTTTATTGGGCCTAGAAATTAACATAACATTGGCTAACCTGTGAACTAGCTAAGCTAGTTATCAGTTAGCTAGATTCTGTATGAGCAAAACATAAGGAAGATTAAATATTACTTTGTACTTTACTGACAGCGCTAGCCTCGTGTTCACTCGCAAGAAAATTGTAAATTAGTCGTCGTTCTATAATTCTGAGTTTAATTTTAGGTTAGCAGACGGCACTGAGTGTGCAGACATTGCTGACGCTAGCGCCAGGGTTAGCTCCTGTCATTAGCCGGATCCGAGCTAACGTTACCTGCTGTCATATTGTCCCCAAGACTGGATACCGTTCTTATAAAACTTAACTTACATTTATAAGTGTGTTACTGTTATTATTTGCCAGATGCTGCAACATATTATGTGAATTGCCAGTGTTAATCACAAATTTTGCTTGTCCATATCCAGGTCAGATTAATCGTTTACGGCATCTTACAATTCTTCAGCTATTGTCAACGTGGAATGACTGCAGTTCCTTATTTGATTCATCTAACTGGCCTATAAAGTATATTTATTTTATTTAAAATTCCTTATCGTAAGACAAACTTCAATGTAATATAATTCGGTATATTTTCATTGAAATATACAATACGTACTTGTCCAAGACAGTTGTTGTTATCTCAAAGTGTAAATAAATATGTCTTTCCAGGCTTCTCTCAAAGTTTAGGTAAATCAAAGCAGAGATGTTTCCATAACATATTTTTCTCTCTTGATACCAATTCCAATCACTCATTGTTGTGTATTGGCAGATACCAAGTTAGATCAGATATCAGTATGAAAAACAAATCAAGAAAATATTATATTGTAAAAGCTGTATTCTGCTAGTTCTATATGTATGCTGTAAGTCCCTTTATTTTCATGGATACTGGCCACTCCTGCAGTACAAAATCTGTTAGGTTGCATACAGATGTATAAGATGCTGCTGGAAAGCAACAATTTCCTGTTTCTCACAAATTACTTATCTAGTATTCGATTGGGCATAGAGTCGCATACTCATTGATGTCCAATCCAGCATTCTAGCTAGTATTGGAGATGAATACCAACATCAGAACGACCCTAAATTAAACTTGGTTGGGCTTCGTAGTAGACAGTCCAATCATAAACACAACTTGACATCATGAACTGCTAGCCAAGTGGCTTATGTTTGCCAGATCTACCACACAATTTTGTCCTAAGAAGATATTAAATTTGATTGTTTTATTTTGCATCTTCCTTGAAGTAGCAAAGCTTGAGCATTTGCATGCTCCAACATATTCTGAATGTATAAATTAATAAACAGCTGATATGTATTGATACAGAAAATCTGTAGGATTTGTAACAGTTAGGTTTTCTTTTCACCTATAGGTGCTGTTGGCAGCGGCGGTGTGCACCAAGGCCGGCAAGGCCATTGTATCGCGGCAGTTTGTGGAAATGACCAGGACACGAATCGAGGGTCTCCTGGCTGCATTTCCCAAACTGATGAACACAGGCAAGCAGCACACTTTTGTGGAAACAGACAGTGTCCGCTATGTGTACCAGCCCCTGGAGAAACTCTACATGGTCCTCATCACCACAAAGAACAGCAACATCCTGGAGGACTTGGAGACACTCAGACTCTTCTCTCGTGTGGTAAAGACTGAGCTTCCTTTTCTTCCAATGAATACCTAAATTTAAATTGTATCTGTCAACATTAGAGTTGACAAATTCTTTGAATAATCAAAGTAAAAATTTTCTCTAGGAAGAAACAGGACGATGTGGGGAAACAGTGGGACATAAATGAACTCTAGGGGCTATTTGCCCAAGATGTATTTATCATGTGATATGCAAATAGAAAACAACCTTTTGCTATATTGACAAAAAGCTTGAATGAAAACTGTCTTCATCGAAATACAACATTAACAATACAGTTGAATTAAACTGTAATCAAATGAGTTATTTAGCTCATTATGCTGTAATTCTTGGTAAAAGGCAGCTAGCAAAAACGTACATATGATGTCATTACAAACTGTGTTCTTTTCCTTAGGCTACTATCTGCTGGTTAACAAAAATAACAAAAAAAGTGTGAAATACCTTCTTACTCGAGTAATATAATCAATTTTAATTTGAAGGCATGTTTTGCTATTAGCTAATTTGTTAACTATTTGCAAAAGAAAAAAGAAAAACTACATCAGTTGACCTCTGGTTTGTGCTGCACAAGACCTAGTTTTGGTAATTTTTTTATGTGGTTTCGGCAAAAGTAAGTTTACCATGAACAGTTAGAATTTCTTCATTGAAATTGTGCAAAATTCCCAAAGCACAGCTTCCCTTTAACTTTTACCAAGCCTCTGCCGCTCTTGTCATTAGTGTTGACATTGTCACATGACATTGTGAAGAATTGGCTAATGCTTTAATGATTTCCTTGTCTGTAGCTGTTGGTTCATTACAGTTACTTATTAAAATTACTGTAAATTATCACATGTTATGGATGTATACCCTTTTCTCATATCCATGTCATGCAATTGATGAAACCTGTCAAAACCTGATACTAAATTACAATTAGGTTTGCAAGTGAATGACATCAATGGATTCAGTGCGTTTAGCTAAGTCAGTTAAAAGAATATTTGTTTTAAGATATGCGCTCACTGTTGTTTGTGCAGGTTGCTGGAAGTGTTACAGTAATGTAGCCCAAGTGAGTTTCATGTGGTGTGTGCATTGCGCTGGACGAGCAACATAAGGACACAATGGATGACACTAAACTCTGCCAAGCTAGGCAATTTAAATTCAAGGCAGCCAAATCAAGCAAGCCTACTCATTATGGTTTTTACAAGCTTAATCATTTTGAGCTTAATCTTATTTTAGCTATTCAAAAAGCCATCACCTTTTGGTACATATTAGATGTTGGGACGCCCTTTGGAAGTAGATTGAAGGCATAATAACTATATGGTGTGGCATGAGCAATGCATAAACCGATCTGTGTGGTGTATGATATTTTTTTCTCTTGCTCTTGTCTATCCATATTGATTGAAACGTTATCTAGATTATTAATTTGGAAGAAATAAAACTCTGTTGGCCAGTGAGGCATACAAAGTTGATTTTGACACTGCAGTATCTGGAAAGTGATTAGTATATATCTCCTTTAATAATTAAATGAGAATTAATTAGATGTGTTTGCAAAATGAATTTATTTTATTTGTTTAAGAGAAAACCATGCTTCCTTGCTTTGCTGTTTATTTATTTCAAGGTGAATGTCATTTCTTTTTAATAACAATAATTAATTGCAGTGCAATAAGTTGAAGTTATTATTATTATTATTACACCTCGATAATGTGTTACTATTTCAGAGGCAGATCCAATCTCAATTTAACCCCACTGTTTTAACTTTAAAAAAACCTGTTAAAGTTTCTTGTTAAAATAGTGTTTTTGTGGTAAAAATTTGATCAGAAAAATTTCAACAAAATGAACTAATGCTTAAATTTCATAGTGTTAGGTAATGTTTTTATTCAGACATAGAAACACTGTTATGTCAGCAGTCTAGTTTATATCCTAGACTTTCATGTAGGAAGGATCTTTTTGTCACTGTTGGTTAAGTAACATCACTTACTGAGGGGTACGCCAAATGTTTTCTTTGTTTCAATTGTTGTGATGCAGATCCCAGAATACTGCCGGGTGCTTGAGGAGAGCGAAATATCAGAGCACTGTTTTGACCTGATCTTTGCCTTTGATGAGATTGTGGCACTAGGCTACAGAGAGAACGTAAACCTGGCTCAGATCCGCACCTTCACAGAGATGGACTCCCATGAGGAGAAGGTTTTCCGTGCTGTCAGAGAGGTAAGATCACATACCGTTGTGTTGCTCTGGTTTATTGGATACTGATTATTGTTTCTTAAGGTGAAATTAGTTAATTAGAGAATTTTATTGTATTATTTGTTGTACAGACTACTTGGTAGCCCATAAAACGCTGTTTAAACAGATGTATTTCTCATAGTGTGTCACCATCGCATACTGCAGAACAACTTTCAGTGTTGTTTTGTAAATCCACAGACCCAGGAAAGAGAGGCCAAGGCAGAGATGAGGAGGAAGGCCAAAGAGCTGCAGCAGGCTAGGAGGGATGCAGAACGCTCTGGAAAGAAGGTGCCGGCTTTCGGTGGCTTTGGAAGTGCTGCCCTGTCCAGTGTCTCCTCAGGGTCCATCATCACAGACACCATAGTTGAGCCCGAGAAGCCCAAGATCACACCAGCTCCAGTCAGGTCTGACTCCAAGAGATACATGTTTCAATTACTTTTAGATTTGAACATCTTTTTGTCAGTGTATTTGATTGCAATATGGTGCACAAAGATTTTTACAGCCAGTCATCATAGTTTCGATTGGGAATGATTGGAATTTAATGTTTTTTTCAATGGTTGGAGGCCACTGTTCCATGATGGTGTCTTTTTTTCTTTCTAGACCAAGTGGGCCCAGCAAGGCTCTGAAACTGGGTGCTAAAGGGAAAGAGGTGGACAACTTTGTGGACAAACTCAAGTCTGAGGGTGAAACCATCATGCCCACAACAGGAAAGAGGGGTTCAGATGTATCCAAAGCTCTTCCACCACCAGTCAATGTGGAGAGGTTCGGACATATCATGGTCTTTGTGATTAAATTTTGTTTATCCCTCTGGAATTGCTTCTATTTTTTTTTCTTTCAAAAGTCTCAGAACTTGTTTCCAATCGCCACAGTTGGCCTAATGGGAGTGTAAATCCAGTTTTGTCAGAATCAAGTAATATACTCGAATTGTTTTTCCGCCACTGTAGAGGGGCCCTAGTTTTGATTAAATGAGTGCTGATGTTCATATATTTATTAGTTTTAATAATGTGATGAGAGTGAGGATAACAAATGAAAAAAGAAAAACTCTGATTAGTTTGATAAAAATTTTATTGAAGGTTGATTTTACATGAGTCAAATCTGAAGACTAGGACTGATCCCTAAATGTTTGAATCATTAGTTGAGGAGCCTCCAAGAGGAATCTTGTTATTTAAAGAGTATTGTGATGCAAAGCTATGTAACCTGATGTTGATTCTGATTCTTATTGACACAAGAGCTAACAGCACTATATGAAGACAGAGAGAGAAAAAGAGACACCAAAAAACCCCAAAACTTTTTGACTTTTTGGAAAAGTTTTAAGCAAAGGCATTAAAATATGAGTCTTACAGGTAGAATGTGAAACTTAGTATGTAGCTGTTATCAGAGCTCAGAGTGACACAACTGCTCTGCAGGTTCACAGGACTGTCCTCTAACTATGCAAGGAGTGAATAATATATTTCTTGTAATGGAGGTGAGGTGGGTTGTTAAAAAAAAAAAAATCAATAAAATTGTTGAGTGTTAATAATAACCCTGAGCCAAGTTGTAGTTCTGACAGGGCCATGATAATAATAATAATTAAGAAATGAAGTAAGTATAACCTGATCTGATGAGCAAATATTTGACAGTAACTCAGTTAAGCTCAAATTAAACAAAGCAAAAGTACACTTAAATCACTTCAGCAGACATATCTTTTAGTTTTTGTGATGTTCTTACTTCACAGGATATTCTACAGTTTCCTTTTAATTGGAAACTTGATTGGATTTCAGTCTTTTTTCTTTTTTTTTTACAAAAATCATAACCATTTGATATAAAAAAAATATTTGTAATTAAATATATTTTTCTCATATTACTTTCAGTGTCATCGACAGTATTTTGCAGGTTTATTTTCAAAATCAATTAGTGACACCTCTTCTTTCTTGCATTAAACCACAGCTCACTTCGATAGATGAAAAAATGTTATACTTTGAGCACTGACTTTATTTTTAATTTGCCAAAATTCTGTTTTTTTGTGGCTATTCCACATTGATGAATTCATATAGAAGTGGTCAAATGATATTGACAGGGTCTCCAGTATGAATCTTTATCAGACATCTCAACTGCACACTTAGTTTAACCTGGTTTGACTGCATCCAGTGTTGAACTTAAGGAGTGTTTGGATGTGTTTCCTGTGTAGTGTACATCTTCGTGTGGAGGAGAAGATCTCGCTGACCTGTGGTCGTGACGGCGGCCTACAGAACATGGAGGTGCTGGGTATGGTGACACTCCGAGTTACAGATGAGAAGAATGGCCGCATCCGCCTCATTATTAACAACAATGACAACAAAGGATTGCAGCTGCAGGTAGAACAATGTAATATTCTAAACATATGAAGGATACTATGTTACCATACAGTATACCATACTCCAGAATAGCCTTTTGTTGCAATATGTAAATAGTGTTTTCGATCAGAGGATGAGGATGCTAAATGGTGGGATATCACCACTATTTTGAACATTCTTGGTTTTGGTTAAACACCAAAATAAATTTAACTCAGCATGAAACATGGTGTTTTGAATTTATTATCATTATGAATTCTTAAAATATTTTAAAATTCAGCTGAAATTTATGTATCCTACCCTGTAAACAATAAATGCATGATGGAAGTTTTCTGCAGATTGCTATAGTGGCATGTCTCAATTATATGACAACAGTGAGGAGTATTCTAAACACTAAAACTATTCCTTTCTGTTGCCATTCAATTTTCAGTATTTTAAATGACCCAAACTGTCATGTGTAGAAACATCAACACAAACCTCTCAGGGTTTAACAAGTGAATAATTACAGTTCCACTAATAATTGTCTGTCTGTCTTCTCAGACACATCCCAATGTGGACAAGAAGTTGTTCACAGCTGAATCAGTGGTTGGCCTGAAGAACCCAGAGAAGTCCTTCCCTCTCAACAATGATGTTGGTGTGCTGAAGTGGAGACTACAGACCACAGATGAGTCCCTCATACCTCTAACCAGTAAGTGGACACACATACATGCTTTATCCAGGCCAGTTTGATTGAATACTGCACTAGCATAACTGATAACATGACTGTGTTGTTCCTGTCACAGTAAACTGTTGGCCTTCAGAGAGTGGTACTGGCTGTGATGTCAACATTGAATATGAACTGCAGGAGGAGAGCCTGGAGCTCAATGACGTGGTCATCAGTATCCCTGTACCGTGAGTATCAAACAAACGTGAGCTCTGAAGAAGTCTATGTAGTGGGGCATTAATACTGTAAGAGACAGTTTGAGATTGTAGCTGATACATACTGTCATCAGACCTTAGATCGATATAAAATAAGAATAAAACATTTTTTCTACCAGCTGTATTCTTAATAAGTGTCTGAAACAGCATTTAGCACACAAGACTTGAAACACTGATTTAACATTTGTCTGCACTGTTGGCAAAACCTCATGTTCCTTAAATGGGAATCTGTGAAGATGTGTAACTTCATCAGATTAATAGATTCTGAAATGAGGTACATATTATCTCAAAACTTACTTCCCTTGATAAATGAATTTAAAAACATTAAAACTTGTATTATACAGTTTTTGAAAATCTTTCTCTTTCATTAAAAACTTGCATCAGCTAAGAGGTGTCTCAGGCACCACATGTCTCATTTTTTGACATGCATGTCAATATAAAACCCCTTTATGTTGTATGTTTTGACATGTTTGTGTTTTCCTGTTCCTCTGCAGGTCTGGTGTGGGAGCTCCTGTAATTGGAGATCTGGATGGAGAGTATAAACACGACAGCAGGCGAAATGTTCTGGAGTGGTGCCTACCAGTCATCGATGCCAACAACAAGACGGGCAGCCTGGAGTTCAGCATTGCTGGACAGCCCAATGACTTCTTCCCTGTCAGTGTGTCCTTTGTGTCCAAGCGCAACTACTGCGACATCCAGGTGAGTCAGAATTTTTTTCATCAGGTGCACCCATGCAGTCTGAAGCAACCAAATACATCTGTTCTGCCATAAAGTCTAGTATTTATTGTTTTGTTGTTTTTTGTTTGTGTTTTTTTTTACTTTTGTCATAGAGGTTTATGTATTTTAAGTCATAATGGTTATGGTGTGGTACTGGACTTCTTTATATTCATTATTTCTTTATATTCTGTCACTCTTATGTATGTTCATAAAGAGGATAAAAAATTAGAATGAAATAATATATAGGCAAGTACAATGCCGCTTTTTAACTGCGTTCTTATTAATTATTGCTGTCGATGTTTTAAAACGATATTTTTGACCTATATATTCTTGTTGGATTTCTGAAACTCCCATACATCAAAATTGAAATTTAGTATGGGTTAAGCTAAAGAAATGAAATGGATAGATTACTGCATGTAGTGCTGATAAACTATTGATACTATAAAACTATTGATTGTGCTGGTAATTTTCCTTATGGTAAAGTATTTACATTTCTTGCTCTTTCTTGTATTCTTTTTTTCCCAGGTCACCAAAGTGACTCACGTAGATGGCGACAGCTCCATTAGATTCTCTTCAGAAACCTCCTTTGTTGTCGACAAATATGAAATCCTGTAAATATATTCGAAGAAAACATCAAAAACAAAAAAATCACCTACAAAAAAGTCCAAATCTATGCTACAGAGAAAGATTGAAGATTTTCTTGCCTGCCCACCCTGTATACTATTTCAGAGACTGTGTACATCAACAGGACTACGTCAGCCCTACGGCAAAGCCTCTTCCTGTGATGGAGCAGAGCAGTGGTGGTGTATTTATATGTTTGTATGAGAGAGGATCGTCTATATATAGAGTTAATTGAACAGGAAAAACCAACAAACACAAAAAAGAAAACTACACTGATGCTGTCATATTCGCCAAGCAGAACTGTAAAGAGGACTTCAGACTAAGTAGAGGATGACTACAGGGGTGCAGGAGAGGCCAGTAGCCGTCTTCTTGTCTGTCTATCAGTAAACCCTGCCAGAAGGTAGAGAGGGAGAACGGGAACCTGAGGCCTCTGTTTTAGTCTCCACTAGAATGAGCGCTGGTTGTATAGCATCCCCAAGAATTATACATCCTCCACAGCCTTTTCTTCTTCACACTCACACTGCAGTGGTTCATCGATAAAGCATTCTGAAATGGGGTTCTTGCTTTTGTTCCTGCTTTGTCAGATTTTCTGCTTCAAAATAACTGCAGACTTGTAGCTGTCTCAATCATTATAAGCCTGTCACTTTTTAATCGTTACACTATTGTGATTTGCTCTATTGATATCTCACTTCAGATGATTGTTTGTTTTCTTTCTTGTATGGACAGTTTTCAGTCTTTGTACAGAGGTAACACATCTGTTCTTCACTGAAAAGAAAAATTTGACTCTGTGCTCAGTATATTGTCTGTCCTGTCTGCGAATATCATCAGCAAAGCTGTTGCAAGGTCTCCTTTTATTTTATAACTTTAATATTTTTTACTGTTTGCTGTATACTTTGTCATTGTTTACCACTAATCTGGATATTAAATTTGACAGTGAAGAGCAGAACTTTGTAAGGAATTCTCAGCTGCAGGGCAAAGTCACCTACTAGTAAATACATTTGACTATTGCTTCTGTTGAATTTCTCATGGTTTTTTGTAACAATGCAAACAGTCCTCACTTTGTCAAAAAGAGACCCTGTGTTTTATTCTGGTCCATTTAAGTCCAGTGATCAGCCTTCAGATATCACAGAGTAAAAATGACTTTGAACACAGCCCAGAAACAACATCCAAGCCCCCTAATCTAACCTCCCACAAGGCCTTTCAGATCTGAAACGGGGGCAGATGTGTGTTTGAACACACACACACACACTCAAGGTAGGCAGAGAGACTCTGCTGCAGACACCCCTGATCATCCATTAGTCATCCTTTACTTACATTCTCATAGTACATCGACATTATTCAAAATATAACATTTGTCTTTCATGTTCTTTTTTTTTTTTTTTCATTTATACTCCCCAAATTTCAATTTAGCAATGGTTGTGTGGAAGTGGGGTTGAAAATGACTAGATTGAGCATTTTTAACTAAATTACTGAAGGGGAATCTTAACATTCCAGTGTACAATTAGAAGAAAAGAATCTTTAAAGGAATAAAACGTATTATTGAAAATGTAAGACTGACTTGGGTTTTTGTGTTGGTAATGCACTTATTTAGCTTGACTTAATTAGCACCAGGAATTTACTTAGTTGGGAATCATCAATAATGCAAGAATGTATCACTGTGTAGTGGTGCTATTTTTTCTTGGCTCTAGGCATTTTACGTATTTGGTTAAAACTTGGTGTTAAGTTATTTAGCCTATCTACTGCCTAGTGAAATTTAGAAAACAATTGTCATCCTGGTACTGTATGGCTGAATTAGTGAATATTTTAATGGCATCAGGAATTAGATGGATTATAAGGGAAGAGGCTGTCAGAGATTTTCCACAACAGTTACGGTTACAATGTATGGCTAACTGTGCCACCTTTAAAAATATTATATATAGTATATATCCTGAATTAACCCTTGCTTAAGTTTGTGATATTTTGCTTTTTTTGTCTTACAATGACCAACCACACCTTCAAGACTCATGACTCATCCTGTCTAGTCACGGGAGACATTATTCATTAGCATTACATGTGAGGGCAGACTAAAGATGGAGCATGGTCAGTTTTTACTTTCAGATGGATGACTCATGGCTGAACTTGAGATGTGGCTCATTGCAGAAGTACTTGCTTATATAGTTACTTAAGGTGATGACCACTTTAAAATATTTCCTTGTACAGTGTTAAATACTCGTGATTTCAAAAATTTTCACCTATAAAAACAGGTTATATTATCCGGTAATTCACAAGAAAAGAGAAGTAGAGTATACAGCCATGCAGGGGAAGATGTAGATGCATACACATGCTAACATGTATGCTAACATACTGATGTTTCACTTGACATGTTTGTGCACTAATACTTGTTTATTATAACTGGTGACTGGTGAAAATGACTTCATCATTGTGCTGAGTGAAAAGGAAGAGGAATTAGTAGGACGACTCCTCTGAAGACCATAAATATTGTATGAAATATAATCCATCCAACAACAATTCATTCAATGACAAACTGTGACCATCCTACAAATGGTAATCCTGCTAATGTGGCTTAAAAGCACAGATGGAAAATAAATTTAAAAAACAGGAATGTCCCCACCTCTGCTTCAAACGATCAGTGAGAGTAAGGCAGTTTCATGGATTAGATGCTGTGTATGTATGAATAATGAAAACACAGGAAAATTGCAGTAGGCTGAAAACATAAAATGCTACAACAAAATTAAATTTAAGGTGCACCCAGCAACTTTCTCTTCTTCAGTAGCCCCAAGCTGTAGTGAGGAATCAGTCTCAGTGCAAAGTGGCGAAGAGTTTCAACCTGTCCACGCACAAAAATATTTAAATATTCTTAGATTGATTGTAACTTTTGGACTTGATCAAAATGTTTCTGTGCTTTTGTTTGGCAATTTAGCTATACACTTCAACAGAAATCATGTTTTTTAGGTCATGTAAGCTGATCTGAGATATGCTTCAGTGCTGGAGCTGCTTCACTAACAGGGACCTGGTGACTGTAGGCTGGTTTGAAGGTGGTTTAATAAGATATAGGAACCTTTTTATGTGTTTGTCTTTTTGGCAGCATGGGGTCAAAGGTCAAACAAACATTTCTTGGAATACAAAAACAGTCCCTCTCCTATTTCTTTAATCTCATTAGATGTCATTTTGTGTCTTTACATTAGCTTAGCACCAAAACATTTCAGCTCAAAGTTTCCAAATTAAACAAAAAAACTCTTATTATAACTTAAATCTGCATCAATCATACTCATACATACAAACATTATTTTTAGTTAACGTATGAAAAGTCTTTGATTGGTAGCATGTTCTTGTCATATTGATGGACTTAGTGGGAGAAGCTGAACATCAATGAAGATGAGGCTTGTCAGATGTTAAGTTGAGACACTGTAGCCCAACAGATGGGTAAGTGCTAGGAGATAAAGAGTACTGGTGTGGGGGTGGGGGTGGGGGTGGAGGGGGTGTAGGGCTTTAAAGGGTCACAGGGGATGAGTTTACCAACACCCATATTTGGACTGCAGGGTGAAGTTGGAGGAGGGGGGTTAATAACAGCCCTCCAGTCATAAAAAGAGGGTGTGTCCTCTTTTCGAATGAATGAGCAGGCTGATAAGCTTTGTGAAGGGTCTCAGAGGAGGGAGAGGGAGAGGGGTGAGCAGGGCGACACTGGAGCAGACACTGTTGTCTTTGGCAAGTTAAACACACAGCCGGCAGACAGACACCTCACTGGAGAGCACATTCAGTTTGGATATTTTGACTTAATTTTGGAGTCACAAGATCAACCAATGGGGATTTTGTTGAAAGCTGTTTTTCTGAATGGAGTGTGGAGTTAGAAAAGTTTGGTAACCCCTTGTTTTTATTGCTGTCCCGGATTCAAGGATGATGCTCAAGAAAGTGCGTTTCAAGGTAGGAAAATGTTCTAAGTTGTGTTTTCTGATGTGTTGCTGTTTTTTCAAACACTAAGTGGCTGGTTGCTCTTCTCAGGTAAAATCTTCTGACTCACAGGAAGTGATGTGGTTGTTTTTTTAGATTAATAAAAATAAATTCTTGGGAAGATATAACCACTTGGCTAAACTGAGAAAAAAGAGAGCACCATCCACAGACATTTTCATCACAGAACATCATCACAATCTCTCTTAATATCTCATAGAGGTATAGAGGACAAACCTCACAGCCTGACATGAAAGATGAAAAAGCCATAAAGAAATGCATTAGACTGACAGATAAGCAATCCAACCATCTTGTTATTTAATCATGTTTAATAATTAAGTTCGCCTGCAATTCACATGTTTAAAGGAATACCAGTTCCTGTGTGTGACTGAACAGAGCTGTGCTGAGTCTGCTGGCTCTTCATTAGGAGCCTTCCTGTAATTGAAAGGGGAAAGCTGCAGTCTGTTGCTCAGTCTGTGCTCACACTGAGGTGATAATTACAACACAGGGACTGGAACAGAGGTAGCTGTAACTTTAGCATTAACTGTAAATACTTAAGACTTACTGCTTTCTAATGTTTACACATTATGTACATATTTAACTTGTTAAAGCGTGGTTAAAGCATAAAAACTTGGTTTTTATTAAATTCCCATATTCAAATCTCATTGTCTTTTGATAATTTGCACACTTTCCAACACTTACCTTTCTAAGTTTTGCAGCTGTCCCAGTAATTCACCAATGCAGAATAAAATTAAAAAGTAATATAATAAAAGTTACAAAATGCTTTACAGGCATTGCAAGCAACCAAGGATATGCTTTGGTAACCCTCCCATTTATTCATAAAAATCTGGAAACATCAAAGGAACAAAATTAGTTGTCAGTTGCTTTGCCTATGTTAAATAGTCCTCATTAGCTTGACATCTGTTATGTGCTACAACAGTGTTGTTTCTCTCCATCTTATTCTGTTTAGCGAATGCATTTAGTTTGGAGAAGTTACAAAGCAGATTAGCTGCTTGAGACCATCACTCACTTGGGACTTGACATGTCAGTGGGTCACGGCAGGGAGATGTGAGGGTGACTCTTGGTCATTTGACAATACGGATAAATTTTTCACAAATGTAGCAGCCAAATAAGTATTTTCCATAGCAAATTTAAAAGACACTGGACACAATGAATGAAAGTGAATGAAGGGTCATCCCCAGTGACCCACACAGTGTGTTGTTTCATGTCATTTACACTCTCAGCTGTTAGTGCCAGTTGTTCTGACCATCCACTGAGAGGTGACACTTTTCCCAAGCATTGTGAAAAAAGAGTGTGAGAAAGAATGGCAGGTATCCTGAAAGTGAGAGCGGAAGAAACCAAGTCAGTGGAGGCTTTGTCAGCAGTTAAGTTGGTGATAACAACATTCATAAATCAAATACAACAATAAATGAATATACGGATACATGGTGAGATGGTGTAGATCACCAATTCTTCACAAATTTCTTTACTCAGAGGAAGTGACAAATATTCTGTTCAAATTCATCAGAGAGCTCTAACAATCACTGTTCTTTACCTTCAGAATCTCAGAGGTTTGCTTAGATTGTACAAAAGTATCCTATCAGAGTTATAATACACCTATTTTTAAAAGCACAAAAATATTGGAAAATGGTTCTTTGAAGCACCATGAAGGCCTTTGTGGGACCATGGAGGCATGGTTTAGACTTAATATAATACCAAAAGTTGTTAAAATAAAAGTTCATGCTACTACTTTCTGAACTATGTGGAGCAAAAAATAAAGTCTGGGAGGATATTGGATGAATTCTGTGTCTGTGTGTGGAATTTCCTCCCTGTGACCGTTCAAACAGCAGCAGGAGGGCCGGCCAGCTTTTTGTTTGAATCCCTCCTCACACTGCCCTGCTACATTCTATCTGCCAATTTATTCTCAGCAACAGCACCTCTTTGACATCCGGCCTCAGCTTCAGCCTATGAGGTGTCAAATGTCAAATGAAATGCTTTATATTTTTTTGCTTGTTGCCAAACTAATGGATCCATGTTTTATGAAGTCTTAAAGATGTTGTAAAAGGAAACAGAGGGATATAGAGTGATAAGTCAGTGCACCTTTAACACCACAGCTGAAGTATAGTTGCTTGTTGTCTGTCCGACAGTGTCTGAATGATGCTGTTTGTGAAGCTCTATGCCATTGACTACATTTTTGGATCACTGAGTTGTGTTATGAATTATACAGCCATACTTCTTTGCTGTAATCTTAGTCCAGAGTCTAGAGTTCAACCTGATGAAGTGGTGTGCTGGAGAACCCTGTGCAACCCATTTTAAATCTGATGACCTTGCATTTAGAGCTCACTGCACCTTGCTGTGTATGAGCTCTCAAAGTCAGACAAAGGGTTTCACAGTTGACCTGTAAACTCTACATAGATAACAAATAAAACAGTAAGCTTTTTTACCTTAACGTTCCTTTACTTCAGTCTCCTTTTAGGGGAAATTCACCTTACAGCTAGCATTAAAAGTTCCACACTCATGTCATTCATAAATAGGTACATTAATAAACATCAATAAACATTGCATTCATAGCATTTTCAAGACCTCTCATTTCTAAGCTATATTTAAATGAGAAACTTTGTGTATTTAGAACCTTATCAATGTAAAACACAAGGGACATTTATCTGTTGTTTTTTAAGTACAGGCTACTAAAATTCAAACCACTCCTTTATATGGTGATTTTGAATATAGCTCAGTCATGGACAGTTAAAAGATGGAGGACATGACAGCTACTCAAAAGTGAAGCAAAAGCATCTGAGCTGAACCCTGGTATCTGGCTGCAGTATGGGTGAATCCTGTCACTACATATTGGGAGATTGGACATGGGTCAAACAAAAAATCAGAGGACCCATCAAATTAAGTTTTCTTCAAGATAGTTTCTGTCAGTTATAGAGCTCTTTTATGTTTAAGCATGTGTCTTTCTGATAAGTTTGGTTTAAATTAGTATTTGATGCTTAAATGGAAGTGTAACATCCTGATTGACAGCCAACCCTAACCTCTGATTAAGTCAGACAACTGTATGGGCGAGACCTTGTTACTGAGGCTTCATTACTGCTCAGCTCCATCCATTACCAATATTAGTATTTGAGAGTTTAAAAATCTTCCACTGTTACAGTATGTATCATGGGAAGATTAGTATATCTGTTTAAATAACTAAATGCATTTTTTTAAGGATCCTTTCATTTGTTTTTTTTAAGAATAATAACTATTATGTGGGTGTGTTGGACATTCTGCAGTTCAAGAACTAACAAAGCATTTTTGTACTGTAAATTTGTTACTTATTCTTATCAGCCAGTACACATGCTAATACTGATATGTCTTTGGAAAGCTTGTGTCAATGGATTTATCAGCTTTGCAGACTTATATCAGTCTACTTTACATTTTGACTGATCATAATGCATCTGGCTTTCCATATTATATGCTGTCCCTCATTCGTCTCGTTAAATTCGAAGCATTTGACATTAGCAGCACTAGATGGCACTAGTGTTCTGCTGCTTCCCTGCTTTGTGTCTCAGGCATCATCATGAAGAAATGATGCCTGAAGCTAAACTCTCAGTAATCCCGGACACTGAACTATTGCTGGCCATTGTGGAAAATGGGGACAAGATTTCAGCGTTGAAAGACACAGCATGACATGAAGATTGACATGGGAGTTATTGTGGGAATACTCTCAGGCGACAGTGTTGTTCAATAAAACATTTCTCTAGTGGCGCATTGTAGGCCCACAACAGAGCTGCTGCTTCCTACAGTATGGCCCCGGGCTTCAGGGGCAACATGTGGGAGTCTGATCCACCACCCATCAGCCGCAAATACATCCTGGCAAAAAATGATGACCCATTTCCTTCAAATCTTTACATTCCTACCCCTCTGCTGGCCCTGAATCACTTAGTAATTGAATTGCCATCCTGTGCAGAGCCGTCCAAGCTTTTTGTTCACTGAGTGAGATACTCTAATCATCTCAAAGGATCAAGTCAGCGCCCATCCAGTCCTTTGATGTTCATAATGAGCGTTTCCGTTTCAGCTGAGCCCTGCAGCACTGCACTGTATGTTTCTATAAAGACGTTAGGATTTGAATGGGTGCGTGGGTGCCGGTGTGGTGCAGGGGAGGAGGGGGGACGGAACCAAATATGCTTTTCATTAAAGATGAAAGGAGGGAGAGCTTTTACTGTCTCAGACACCTCTTATTGCCAAGTGTAAGGGTGCGCATGTGTGTGTATATTCACATAAAAGAGAAATTTTAGCTTTGACCCCTAGTGATTTGTGGTTACCTAGAGGCTCATCCATGCAGTGTTATGGAAACTGCATGTCTGGTGTGTTCTTACCACACCAGCAACAAGAATATGAGACTTGATGCCAATACATTCCATCCAGACAGATGCCAAAAGGAAATTTAAAAGACAACTAAAGGTCTTATATGCACTTGTCACTTCTCTTCGTATTTTCACTGCATGCATATTAAAGCTGCTCACGGCAATCTTACACATATTCAGCTCAGAAAGAGAACTATGTTAAGTTTTAATGACAAAACTAAGTACAAACCCTTTACACTGTTCACCAGCCATACCAGTCTGCAGTGATTAAAAGCTCCAGTTACAAACAATACCATCAGTTTAAATGTCTATGTGTGATATAAAAGGTGCTGCTAATGGTGAAAAGCAGGGGTTTCTGACATAACTTTACTGACTTTCAAGGTTCATAGAGAAACAAAAAAGTTTGAGAAATCAAAACTCATTGAACTTGTTGTAACAAAAAACTTTACTGTCAGAAAAAACACGTTGGTCTGACTCTAGAGCTACAGAAACATCACCAAGCACTGCAGAACCAAAAGCTCTACTGTTTTCTTTTCCTTTAGTGTGGTCAGACTTACCATATATATATCTATATGTGTGTGTGTGTGTGTGTGTGTGTGTGTGCATCTGCATGCATGTGCATGTGTGTGTGTTTGTGTGTGTGTGTACGGGCACACAAAAATGCAGGCAGGAGATCATATCAAAACACATATTTCTGCTGCTGCTTCAACGTTATTATGCTACTTGCCAGTTAGTGGCAGTAAGACAAAAAGAAGTGCAGCACTGTGCCTACAAAATCAGAGAAGAAGAATGGTGCTAGCCAGACGTAAATGCAGTTAAAATTATATTAAAAAATGTCTTTGCCATCATAAGGAGAAAAAAATAATCATATTTGTGAGATCTCAACGTGACACACAAGACCATTTAATAAAATAATTGGTGTTAACAACAAAACTCTATATAGAGTATCTGTAAGGTTGCCAACTCCTTGAAAAATAAATAAGGGACACCTCGTTGGCAGGGCCGACCGACCCCTACCGGCATGGTGATATATTTTTGCCTTTTTTTTTCTTTCGTTTATGTGTGAAACGATTTTCTAAACATTTGACTCAAACCTGAATTTAATTAGATGCATGTTTGTGAGTGATACGAATAAACATGGAAAACAAATAATTTAGCAATTTACTTTGTACTGCACAATAACAAAATCAACAGAATAAAATACATATTTTTCTTAAAATTTACTTTTCTTCAACAGAACCCTGCTTAACTTAAAACAGTGGCAAGTATCAAGTGCCGGTATTTTTTCGCAAGCGACAGTAGCTGGACCAATGAGATGAGTCAGATTCTGTGTCGTCATACTGGTTTGTCAGGGTGCTGTCAGCCCATTGGTCACAGAGAGGGGAGGCGGGAGATAAATTTGCCGTAACATCTAATACGAAACGCCCCATAATTCATTAATTCCATTGATATTTTACAGACTATTGTTGATTCAAACGCTTTCAAAGCCACTATTCTGGATTTATTTCCAAAAATATTTGAGAAATAAATAAATAGATATTTTCACGGCCACACGCTAGAGAAAAAAGTGTTGTTACAACTGTATAATTTCTCCTATGAAGTCTCTGTCCCTGAGTGCTCCATAATGACTGTTTACTGTATAGAGCCAACTAGGCTACATGTTAACTGGTAAGTTATCCATCAGGTTGTTTACAGTTGGCCTGTTTCGTAACTACCGTCAGCTGGTTTATATTTATGGCATTTATTCTTCCAGGGTCAAGTGGAGCCACATCTTGAATCAGCACAGCAATTAGCTTCTATAATATGAACTCTAGCACGTGTGTAGCGATTGTGTTTTGAGTTTAAAGATGACTCCACATGGCGCATTGGTCAAGTGGGCTCACAGTTCACAACATGCCAACGTCGTAATGACGTAACCCAGCATGACGCGCTCAGACAGACGTACCGAACGGAAAAAAATATCATAACTGGACCTCACAAGCCAACCACCCTAAACTGCGGTGTTCATGACTCACATTGTTCATGAGCTATTTTAGTTGTTTTCATTTCGCACTTTCAGCTGCCCCAGCTTATTTACCTGGTGTGTTTGAAATCAACGCTGGAGGGACGGAGGTGTAAGAACGGGAAGAAGAACACAGATTTACACACTGTCCGCTGTCGTGCTGAAACTGGACAGCCATGGGAGCTGTTCTGGGGGCCTTATCCTTCGCAAGCTGGGTAAGCGCTAGTACTGTTGATATAAATTGTAGTTATTACAGCAACATAGTTTTCAATTGATAGGAAATGTAAGATTTAGTGGCATCACGAAGAGTACCAGCAACAGGTAGCATCGTTACGGTACATACCGCCGCCGCCCCCCGTATGGAGAGCACTGATCTCCGTCACTCCACAACCAATAATACGGTGACATGAAAAGAATGTTGCTTGGGCTGTTTTTTGAGCTTGTTGGTCACTTTTGGCAAAGCAGTTCTTTCTTACATGAAATGTCATTTACCGAGCGTTTCATTTTGTCCTCGGCCGTTCCACGCCTTTTATTTCTAGCGGAGGAACGGAAATCCAGGCTTATTCAAGTATCTGGCGACTTAATCGCTCTTCTCTTTGACTCACTTTTGAGAGAAGAGAGAATACTAAAGAATTACTAATGTATGTTGGTAAATTCAGCACGTAAATGACTCCATGAGCGGCGCTTTTCGTCTATATTTAACTACGGTGGCGGAAGGTTTAACCTACTTCTGACCACCACCATGCTCAGCCGGACCTTTCCCGATGGCTGATAATTTATTAAAGATGATGAATGTCACGAAATCTCTATCAACACTTAAACGACACATTTATAAACTTGTTAGATATTTGTGGAAAAGTACCAACGAGCATATAATTCAATTGTGTTTATTCTCATTAAAGAACTGGCAAGTTCTTCGTTTTGACTGTCAGTGCTGGTTGACATCAATCTTTGCCTTACCTGCTGATGTTAGTGTCTGTAACAACACATTTCCAACATGAGAGACCGTAGACAAAACTCGAGGTTCACAGCGACGTAAAGGGTTAATCATAACACTCTTGGTCATCTGCTTACACGTGATTAATTGGATTAACTCTGCTTTGTATGCTTGTTGTAAAACTACAGGCGCCATATTCAGACGTATTGTCAACATGTAGTTGCAGTTGGTGCCAACAGCAAGTATTTTACTCAGGGAAGAGAAGAAAACAGCATATTATAGTAAAAGAATATATTTCAAAACAGTTGTTAGAATTATGATATTAAAGAAAACATGAAAAAGAAAGCACTGCATATTTTATGACAGCTTTACAAATAAGACCTGTGAAAGAAATACACAGACATATAGATTGTCCAGAAATCAAATACTCCATTGATATTAATAGAGAAAGAAAGAATTCCTCCATTCCAAGCAGTGGCCAACAAATACACGTGATATTCATTTTATTAATAACTCAATGGATTATATAAACATTATCATGGATTGACAACTAAGTAATTTCAGCACTTTCTTTTTCCTGTCTGTTCTCTGCAGTAAAGGATTGTCAAAGCCTCTGGGACACTAAAATAAAATACAGAGCATTCTTCTGCTCGATTTTACACTAATAAGCAAATTATCAGAGTTTATTTTGGTTCAGCTCAGGACAGAGTGTTGCCTTGTTTGTCATGTGCTGCCTTGTGTGTTATCTGGCACACATTTCCACAGCCTAGTCTGAGTCTGTATTAAGTCGACCTTGCCTGGCTGGCAGGGGTATTAACTTGTTAACTATCTTCTGTCCCTTCTTATCTCTTTACTCTACTCAGTTAGTATGGGAAATAGAAATAAAAGGTATCCTGGGTAGCAATTTATAGGAAATGAATGCGCAGCCATATAAATAGGTTAGTGAGCTGTGGCTGTTTTTCACTGTAATGAAACTTGGTTAAAATAGACCATTAGTGGTCCTCTGCACAGGGACTCACCACCTGACACAGATACACCCCTCAGTTTTTAAAAAAAAAAAATTCTGTAGTTACAGACCAACATTCAGTGTCAATTGCTTTTGCAATTTAAAGGATTTTTTTTCGACCAATGTCAATTCTGGTCAGTACACCTAGATTACAAAAACACATTACTAATAGCCACCACCACTGCAGGGAAAGTGAACACAGTTACTCTTGGTCTTTACAACAGGGTACAAGGAATGCAACTAAATCAGGGAAATGCATGCATCTACAGCTTGGGAAGGATTTGAATGACAATAATCTCTATTCTTCTTACTGTCAATGAATATTGTGAAAAGAAAAATAACTACAATGAACTGATCCTACTAACATGCTTTATATGTGAATCAAAGGTCTATGGCATTTTATTTTAGGCTTATTAAGAGAATGATGAACCTTTCCCTAATAAGGATGGATTGATGGAAAAATTATCTTACAAGAAAATCTCTGATCAAACACAATACGTATGGTTTTATTGTAGATTAATGTTTGAAATGTAACACGATGACAGAACTGAATGGTGTTGAATTAATTTGGTTACATTTAAAGCAAAATCACATATATAACAACCTTTCTATTTTGTGTTTCTTAACTGAAACTGTCTAACATTTTACTGCTGAACCATGGCACATTATTGACCCTTAATCAGCAAAACGACAACAACAAGTAAAAAAGAGAGAGAGAGGTTTCTAAACTGCATTTCCAGCATTTACCCTTCATTACAGCTCTGAACATATTGCTACATTCAGTCGAGTATCCTGGTCACAGATCAGTGAAAATTGTTGATATGGAAAACATATATTTATATCATGCATGATTCTTTATTTTTGCTGTAAGTTTTATTGTTTAAACTGTCGATTTTTTAGCAAATTTTTATCTTCTAATTTTTTCTTTTAATACTCTGTTGTATGTCTTCTATTTACTATTTGAATGCAAATGTTTGTCTTATGTAAAGCACTTGGAATTCCTTGCTGTGGACAAATAACACACAAATAAACCTGCCTTGCTAAGAATATACCCACTTTTATTTTGGCTCAGTCCCACATAAATCATTATGATGCTCCTAATGTGTAAAAGAGGTCAAATGTGTATTGATCTACAACTGAAAATAGTGCCCTAACAAATGCACTGTTAACTCCTGTTTGAGTTAAAGCTAAAAAAAAACAGTGAGCAGCTTTTTAGGGAATTTTGTTCGCCATTTTTAAATATTTAGATTTAAACATTCTAAAAATTAAAAGTTTTCATAAGGAGCCAATGGGCTAAAGGGCAAGAGCCGCAGAAAGCGTCAGAGAGAATTGAGTTACAGAACTAATTTTTGGCTTTGGTCATTGGAAACCAAATCACTGTATTCTTTCGGCCTAATGTTAATATACATATATCTTGCTATTACCTACAAAGTGAGCTTGAGCAGTAAAGATTGTGCATGGAGAATTTAAGAGTTTCAATATTTTATGCCGGCAATATAAAGAACTTGCAGATCATGTCCTCTTACCTTTCACCAGTCTAATCATCATTTCATTCTGTTGCAGTGATTGCTTGCATTGATGTGCATGGCGTTTAACTTTTTTTTTTTCCAAAGGATTTTTACCTCTATGCCCTGTGTGAAACTGACTCCCACTGTCTTTAGAAAAACTCTCTGATGTATTTCAAGGACAAGGTCTGCAAACTAACCATGGCTGCTCAAGAGTTAAATGGGAGAACAACAGGGGAACTTTTTTTCATGCTTTAACATCTTTCTCACTATTTATATCACCATTCATAGGTAATTTAAAAGAAATTATAGATCGCTGATACTGGTTTAATAAAATGTGTGGATGCTTGTGTGATATATTATGCTATAACCTCATGTGATCTGAAATGCTTTCACGCTTTCACTTCGGCTTTGGCCGAAGAGAGTAGATGTTTTCATACTGGGGTCATTGTGACTTTGGCCGAAGGGAGTAGATATCTTGTACTAGGGCTGTGTCCTCTTATCAGGAGTGGGAGTCCCCAGGTGCAGGATTTGTAAGCTGGACAGTGGTTAATTAATTTCACCCCCTTAAGAGTTGCATTTTTTGGGTAAGATGAAAGCTTTGCCAGGTCTATATTAGTGAAATATTTGAGCTGTACGTCAGAGATTCACATTGGCTTTGAATGCTCTCTCAGGCGGTCCGGGATCTTTTTTAAAAATGAATATTTAATATTTGATTATTTATGTATGGGTGTCACCATTGGGCTGTTGCCAAGGGCTTGCCATCATCAGCCCATTATTGATAAAAATGTTGAAATGAACAATTCTGTTTAAAAACATTAGAGAAATAGGTCCTATGTGGTTTCTTGTCCCAGTTGGTAAAATGTGTAGAGACACAGATCTCTCTTTCTCTCTCTTTTTGTCTCTATCTCTCAGTCTCTACATGCTGTTAAGGTTGATTCGGTGCCTTTCATTTTAGCTTTTTTAAAATTTTGTCACTTCTTTCTATTTTGAAAATAGTTTACACTTTAGGCCCATCATATGTGCAGTGTAGTTTATAAATTTTTTAAGCAAAAATTGAGATCAGCCTCAAAAATAAAACTTTAGCTGCAGTAAAGGCTTAGTCCAGGATGAACAGCATTATCCCAAATATAGTGTTTTGATGTAGATGGTAGAGGTAAGCATGATCTGCGGGTTTATGCTGGGTTAAGATCTGTGAAGGCCATAGGGTAGTTTGTATGATACATCTGTACAGCAGCATCAGCATTCATTTTGTTTCTACACTGTTCTGTTTCTTTCTTGAGTTTTTTCCCCCTAAATATGTCATTGTTTTTCAGGCATTCCTCATTACACAGATAGTTTCTGATATGTTTTCTGAATGTGTGATTTTTGTCCTCAGGTGCCATGCCTGTGCAGCAGTGCAACCTGTCTGATGTGCAGCTGCTGTCCAACCATCAGGAACTCCACAGTGACCAGGATTATCTACGCCTTCATCTTGCTGCTAGGCACCATTGTCGCCTGCATCATGCTGTCACCCGGTGTAGATCAGCAGCTAAAAAGGGTATGAGTGGAATAAGAGGAAAAAAAAATATTTAGAGCATTATTTATAAGCATTCATTTCTGTGTCAAATACAAAATGAGAAGTTATCATATGTAGGATAAATGTATTTATATGGTACATTTCTGAGATTACACAGATGTTGAGGCACATGATGTCAGCTAAGACTTGAATTTTTGAGGTTCATATATATATATATATATAATATTAATATAAATATTAGATACACTTTAGTGAACTGACCAATGCACTCAGCAGTATATGTGGAAAGTTAATTATCAGTGCTCTCTGGTGGATAAATTATATTGGTGACACAGTTTCTACATGATCCTAAACACATTGGCATTACTGTAATGCAACTACCACTTTTCTGACCATTGTATTTCCATTTAAATTACAAAATGCTGAGTGCATAACTCTGGAGCTGAGTTAACTCACTTAGCATTGTGTATTTTTTTTTATTTTGGTAATGGGGAAAAAATATCACATGGCTCGTCTCAAATCAGCAGTTATATACTGTTAGTATGTACATTTAGCTTTGTTGTGGTATCGTATTTCCTGAATGCAAAGTGTGACCAGCTTCTCTATTTGTGCCCCAAACTACTACTTTTCAACTATTCACTCATTTTTACATCAGAGTTATATTTGGCACACAGTTTTACTTTTGTTTTATTATATGAATCTGCAGAGTTACTAAAAAGTAAACAAAACAAAATATGCAACTGGAATTTCATTGAATAGAAGTAAAAAGTAAGATAAGTGCAATTACTCAAATAAAGGACATTGTACTTAAGTGCAATACTTGTAAATGTTGTAAATGTTCTTATGCTACTTGTATTAGTTAGCATCTCTTAAATTTCCATTTCTTGTTCAGTTTAGCTCCTGCTCATGTGACTCTGCATGCTGAGATGCTTTGTATGGTTAAAATATGACTTCCTGTGTTTTGCTGTAGATCCCAGGCTTCTGTGAACACGGGGCTGGCTCCTCTATCCCTGGCCTGCAAGCTGATGTCAACTGTGACATGTTAGTTGGCTACAAGGCAGTGTACCGAATCTGCTTTGGCATGAGTATGTGGTTCCTGGGTTTTTCCATTCTAATGATTAACATCAAAAACAGCAGAGACCCCCGTGCCGCCATCCACAATGGGTAAGATCTGCAATAACAACAGCAGTACATACACTTTTTTTTCTTTTTATAGTTTAGAGTTTTTGTCATTCAGCTTAATGTGTACTTTCTGCCTTCATATAGTTGTGAAGCATTAGGCAGGTCAAACAAAAAGAACTTTGGCTTACATTTCTCCTTCGTTGTTAAGACTAGGTCAGAGGTGTTGTATAAGTTATACAACATGTCATGTAGCAAACGGCCTTTGTTCTCCACTGTGAAGTCTACAGACTCTTTAATACTGCTGAAACATTTATTTGCATTACTGATCTGTAGCAAATTACTAACAGGGGTAATAAGAGCAACCATGACTGACCATATATGGCCACACTTTTAATACCAACATCTGAAAAAGACAACAGTTAGATAATAGTGTTTTTAAAAACTCCTCTGATTTTTGTAAGAATATTGAAGTAAGTCACAGATAACTGCAGCTAAATTGTAGATACCTAACTAAACTAAACTGTGTTAATTTTTCACATGTAACTTTAACCTTTTGTGATAATAACATCAGTTTATATTGTACCTATATTCCTGTGTTTGACTAAAAGATAAAATGTGTAAGTTAATAGTACAAGAAAGAAACTTGTACTGTTGATAATTTTTTAACAAGGCATTTTTTATCTTTGCCTCATTTTTATATTTCACTTGAATATGTCATAGCTGGAGTTTATATCAATAGGATTTTTTTTTTATTTTCCTTGAGTCATTTTTTATGTGAGTAATTGTTTTACTTGAAAAGATATATATATATATATATATATATATATATATATATGCCTGACTGTATATTGCAAACTGTTTTTGGAGGCATTACTTGAAATTTTGTTGTGAACCAAGCCCAAGCTTCAAAGTTTGTGCCAGCAACAGCAACGAACAATCTTGGTACCAATCAGCATTCTCTATGGCACTTCTTGTAGCTATGAGAATGGTTTAGGTGTGACATCCAGCAAGAGCAGTAACTCTTTGTTTGAAAACATCAATGGTAGCTAGCATAGATGCAACTAAAGCTGCAGTTATATTAGTGAGTAGAAAAACTGTATTACATGTATGTAACATGTATTCTACTGTATAATCAGCCATTGATTTGTTTTCAGATTTTGGTTCTTTAAGTTTGCCGCTCTGGTGGCAGTTACAGTTGGTGCCTTTTACATTCCAGATGGGCCTTTTACCTACAGTAAGAGCTGATTATTTTACTCGTAACTTGGATCATGACATCCAGTATACACAAAGCTGTGATGATAAATGGCAGACGGACAGACAATGACTGTGTGACTGTGCCGTTGCAGCATGGTTTGTCACAGGCTTGGGTGGAGCTTTCTGTTTTATTCTGATCCAGCTGGTGCTGCTTGTGGACTTTGCCCACTCCTGGAACGAGTCCTGGGTGGAGAATATGGAGACTGGCAACTCCAGGGGCTGGTATGCAGGTCAGTGACGCAAGCTGTGGCACAGTTACATGCTGCGTTTAACTTATAACTGTGTTTTGGAAAACATATTGCACTCACACTTAAAAATGCCCCATCAAAATAGAATACAAACATGCAGACTAAAATATATTTATTTTGGATTTCCATGTAGATAGACATTAGAGCAATAAAGACTCCTGCATTTTAGTATTCATAAATTACTACAAAAGAGTTGTTAGCTAGTTGCTTCATCAAAGGTATACATCTTTTTTTGCACCCTTTAACAATCATCAATTCTTATCAAGTAGGTCAGAAGAAAAGTTAAGGGTTAACCAACGTAGCCAGCACCAACCAATATATACCTATACCTATATATTACCTGTGTGCGTGTGTGTGTGTGTGGGGATGATCCACAATCCCAATTGATCTTAGTTTAAGGCTATATTTGTATCAGATATTTACCATTTTCTTCCCTTTCTACCCTTTCTTCTATCTTTTTCTACTGTTTTTAGCTTTGCTGGGGGTCACAATTCTCAACTATATCCTGTCATTTATTGCTGTTGTGCTGTTCTTCCTCTTCTACACCAAGCCTGATGGATGCTTCATCAACAAGTTCTTCATCAGCTTCAACATGTTGTTCTGCATTGGGGCCTCTGTTGTCTCTGTGCTACCTAAAGTGCAGGTAAGGGACAGAAAGTCATAGTTCGCTGTCAAATAAGCAGTTATTGGATGTCTGTTCAATTTTTTGACTCTTTTAATGATATGGATAATAGATGGTGAATCCCCAAATCCTTACAATTGTGTTGATAAACTTTGTTACTAGCTGTTCGACTTTTTGCCCACATTTTGTTACAAAGTGGTGAATTTTGCTGCCCCTCTCAGAGCCAATAGTGATATTATTACCTGTTACCAATGAACCTGTTTACCTGTGCAAAGTTCTAAACCGGTGTTTTTTGACACAACTTTCATAATCATTATGTTTCTGCCAGCAAGTGCAGAATAAGCATATATATTTTTAAAATTCGATAAAATTGAAGAGCTAAGAATTATTAAATACAAATTAAAAGACACGTTCTTTGACCTGCATTCAGTTGCATAAATGGATAGAACATCATTTGTTGATAAATAAAATTTACTTGAGTGGGCATATCTAGTTGTTACTTCCAAATGTCTTTTCATATTACTATTCTATTCAGAGGATGTAATCATTCCATTTTACAAAAATTACAGCAGTCATCAGTGGATCAGAACTTTCATTTTTAAATATTCTTAAGTTAAGGTCCTCTTACTTTTTCATACTTTCGGCTACATTTTACAGTCCTTGTTAGTGAATGTTGTTTACTCAATTATCATTAAAATATGCTATGAATATTTTAGATTTCTGACTACTTTATCTGTGTCTGTCCCAAGGAATCTCAGCCACGTTCAGGTCTTCTACAGTCCTCCATCATCACTTTGTACACCATGTTTCTGACCTGGTCTGCCATGACCAATGAACCTGGTGAGAAAGTTTGCTGGTTGCTTAAAAAGTACTATAACTGCAATGATGCAGTTATGGACTGAGGAAATTATGATTTTCAAGATACTTTCATGGAGGTCATGTCCAGTGCCTCCATGTATGGAGGGCATGTGAAAGTCAGGAACATGTCTGTGTGTCATATTTTTTATCAGCAAAAATCTATCAATCTTTATCAACATTTAAACTAACACACAAAGCTGTGAAATCAAATATTGTGCTTTGGTTTTCCTCCCCTCAGATCGAGCATGTAACCCCAGCCTACTGAGTATCTTCCAGCAGATCACAGCCCCCACAGTGACCCCTGTTGAGATGGAAAACCAAACAGCTGTGGTGATCATCGGCACAGAGGAACCTGTCCTGACATCCCCTTATCTGCAGTGGTGGGATGCCCAGAGCATTGTGGGGCTTGCTATATTTGTCCTGTGCATTCTGTACTCAAGGTAGGCTTATTACCCCAGGAAAGATTTTAAACAATATGACCAGTTCTTGTCATCCATCTGTTCTTTCTGAGTAGTCATTTACAAACTTTCGACCACTAGTTCTAGAAAGACGCACATGAAATTTTAATGAAGTATATGTTATTCTTAAGTTTTTGTGCAACAGGAAAAGATTTACCAGGTGGAATCACAGAATTTTGAACCAATAATTGATTAGTCTCCCAACAGCTAACAGCCTCAGTGTTGCTGACTCAGTATGACTCAGACACATTTTTTAAAGAGCAAATTAAGCAATGTTATTCATACACTTGCTTGTTAAAAGCATTCAGTTGTTTAACTGAGTTAATATAATTAATGTGAGCTGTCAGTGAGAAAAATTTTTTCGTCACAGGGCTTGAATTTATAGCTTGGCTAAGCACTGCTGCATCACATGCACATATGTTGTGGTTTGTGTTTAAGAACCATTGTAAAAAAAAAAAAAACACTGTTGGTTGTGGCGTGTGTAAATGAATATATGCTAAGCATTTAATATGTGCTTGCCTTAAGCATTCGTTCATCCAGCACCAGCCAGGTGAACAAGCTGACCATGGCCTCCAAAGACTCTACCATCCTGGCTGAGGACGGCAGCAGCCCTGACCTCTCAGAGGAGTCAACAGGACCCAGGCGCGTGGAGGACAATGAACGGGACATAGTCCAGTACAGCTACTCCTTCTTCCACTTCATGCTCTTCCTTGCCTCGCTCTATATTATGATGACCCTCACCAACTGGTACAGGTCAGTAATCCCCAACACAATTGACGGAAGCCAGAATTGTTTTAAAAAAAAAAACACCAAAAAAGATGAGACGCTGTTACCGCCCCTAGCAACAGACTTTGCACTCAGTGTACACTGATTGTTTTTTCTTGGTTTCAAATGAAAGCCACAGTTTAAACATCAGTTTTTTTAAACATTACACTACTTAAAGTGCTGTGAAAAAGTATTTGCACCCCTCCTGATTTCTTATATTTTTGCATATTTATCACACTTAAATGTTTGAGATCATTAAACACATTTTAATATTAGGTCAAGATAACCCGAGTAAATACAAAATGCAATTTTTAAATGATGATTTCATTTATTAAGGGAAAAAAGCTATTCAAACCAAAAATATAAGGAAATATAAGAAATCAGGAAGGGGGCAAATACTTTTTCACAGCACTGTAATAATCTAACAATTGTGAAATTTTGTTGCAGCCATGGCAACATGTTCAACATTTCTGTTACAGCTATGCAGTATTTTCATTTTTGCTTTCAGGGTCATGGTGAATGTTGTTTTCCACATATCAAACCACAAGAACATTTCAGGCTCTATTCTGTTGTCAGTACAGAGTGGGGATTGCAGCCCTGCACCATTTAACAGGCATTTCTATACAGACTTACTGAAGTTTTTCTCTTGACTGCACCTGCATGTTTATCTTACCCCTCTTGTCCAAGCAAGTGTTTAAAGGATAAAGGTATTTTAATTGGATTTGAGCTCAATCTATCCTCAAAAAAGTTTCTATGTGAGAGCCAAATCCTGCGTGTTCATTAATGAAGCGATAGGAGAAGATATTCGGTCTCAATTTATCTGTTTATTTAGCAGTAAATGAATAAAGCATACAGAGCTCTGGGTCTCGATCTTCCTTTCCCTGACAAACAACAGAGTGTGTCAGTTCACAAAGTCT
>JAQMCX010000053.1:1584014-1600865 GCA_029814765.1 Acanthurus leucopareius | reverse complement strand
TCCGGCCCATTCTCTTGGTGGCTCCCCAGTGTTGGGTTTTAATGCCTCCTTTGGGTGCTGCACTTCTGCTGTTAGAGATACTTGAATGTGATGAGGCAGTCTTTTTTTTTTTTTTTTTTTTTTTAATCCTGGAGCGAGCAAGCCATGTTTGATGATCACCACCAGAGGACTGTAATAAGCTGATCATTTCAGTGTATCACAGCTTCTTAGAGTAAGCCTCATGGAAAGTAAGTGATTTTATGAAAGAGGAAATTTGGACAAGTCAGGGCTTCATTACATGCAGGAAATTTGCATCAGAGCCACTGAATTACAACATCAGGGTCTGGATGATGATTATTTTATCAGTTTGAGTGCTAATTGACCTCTATGTGTAAACCGGAGTGTAATGCCGATTGGTTTGTATTCACTCATTATCAAAACTGAAGGCATAACGAAGGGCACATTTTTGCTCTAAGCTGCATAACAAAAATTGACTTGATTGACATTGTGTTACACAGAGAAAAAAGTAACATCTGAGATAAAAGAAATTCAATATAGAGGACACTTCTGAATATGTCTGAATAAAGATATATGAAATAAAATATACTGCACTAGTTGACCTGGACATGGTGTTGTAAAGAAACAATTAAAGGTTATTTGGTTTTCTTTTTTAAAATATAAAGTAGTCAGGAATGACTAAAAGTATTTCTTTCATTTAAATTATTAAATAATTTAAAACTGCCACTCACTTGCATGAATTTTACATTACACACATCAAGTTACATTAATTGTTTTTACTAAGACGCTACCACTGAAGTTCAGAATCCCCATTAAAAATTTAAAAAAAAATTTAAGATGTGAAAAGCCACATTCCTATCAAGGGACATGCTTAAAAATATTTCACTGGTTTACAAAATGAAGGAGGTATAGTCATGTAAGAGATGTATATGTATGTTTGTGTGTATACTAGTCACATAGAGAACTATCACCAGGATCTGCAGTTGACATCAGTTTGAGCATCACTGAGCTTTATGATAAACACACTAGAGAATTGTGAAGTTTGTGAGGAGCAAAGCTGAAAGGCAAGTGATAATCAGATTTTCCTTAGCTTGACACAAACATGACTCTACATGACTGTTAATGTCAGTTTGTGTCTGATGGATGTGTAAACAGGTCACACGTAAAATTATGTCACTGCAGTGTTTAAAAAATATGCCTTAAGTTTGGCCTCATCTCATCAATTACTGGTTCAGTACAGTGTCAATATGACAGATGGACGGATTGCTTAAATTATTTTGAAAAAAAACCCCCCACCTAAATTGTAATAAGCTGAAGGTCAAAATGTTGTTGTTGCTGCACCTTTGAGATCTCACCAGCAGGAGAGTTGAGGTCAGATCAGGTTCATACTCTGACCTAAAATGCTGCACACATTACTTTGTTATTCACATAAACAGCTGTGCAAGCTACCGTCTGCTGCCTCTGAACAACTGCAGCATGTACAGCCCACACACATAAACAGGCAGCCAATCAGAATGCATTTTTCTCTCCCCTTCTTTTTTTCTCCCCCATCATTTCCTCCCCTCATTGTCTTTGTCTTTTATCTGCAGCATGCCTTCGAGTCAGAGATTCATCCTAAAACAAAGACATAATCACTCTCAGACTGCTCACTGCACTTCACCTTGTTCCCTTCCAATGTCACCACACTCTTGCTCTGATAACAAAGACTGTCTGAATGATGCTTCACAACAGCTAACCTTTTATAAGGAAAGGGATGCAACTGCACAGACACATACACACAGATGCACACAAAAAAAAAGTACACACCATAGTGTGTTCCCTGAGGAGTTACCATGGTAACAAAGGATTTGGCAGAGGCTGCAGTCTGCTAAGGGATGATCTCATGGTGTTTTGGCCCAGTGTTCCGCATCTTCACCTGGCCTACTTGGACAACACACACAAACTGGTTGTCTTTGTCTGGCTGTTTGGATCCAAAATCTGTTAACATACTGATGGACTGTGATGCAAGTGTGTATAATAAATTTTAAAGAAGCTCAAATCATCCTTTCAACGACATTGCTAAAATATAAATCGATACACTCAAGAAAAACAGGATACAAATATCAAAAGAGTCTGTGTTTGACAAATGCAGCATTCAACAACATATTACTGTGTGTAATTTAAAAAAAAGTAAAATGAAATTTAACCTTTTTATTTCATTTACACTGAAAGCAGCAAGACAGGACAATAAAAATTTTAAAAAAAGCTTCAAAATTAATTAGACAAACCATGAAACAGAGGAAAACACACAAGGAGAAAATTAAGTGGAGTTACACAGATCGTAGGCATGTGAGAGTGGTGAATGTGTGTATTCAGTAGTGACATTATGCATTTTTCCAGAAGTTGACCCATGAGGAAGTACAGTAAGTGTTTCCAGAGGCTGCTGAATGTCTTCAACGTGTAATGAGGCTGGGTGGTAGGACAATACAAAGAGACATAGGCTGTTTTGGCCGTCCATGAGCGTGTCTGCTCTTTGGAACAGTTTCCATGACTCAAAGGGATATCCCACGCTGCCTCGAGCCTCCCCTCCTCTCCCCTTTATTTCCCTTCCTTCCCTCGTCTGCACCTCCTCCCTGTCACTCCCTTCTTTCATAGTTTACCACCAACAGTTTTCACTCTTATGTACGACTAAGCTGGTTGGATTTTGAGAGTATTCAAATATGGATTTCAAAGCTCGCTTTGAATGAGCTAACACTGTTGATAAAGGGCATCAAACTGAGGAGAGGAGGGAGAGGAGGGTGAGTGACACCGTGAATGTATATGTGTGTAAATGAGTGCTTGTATATCATGTTGAAGGTTAAAGCTCCGCCTTCAGGCTGGAGGTAGATCAGATGCAGAGATCAGATTATATAGTTTATTTTATTTCATTTTTATTATTAAATCCATCAAAACTTGAGTTGTTCATGGTAACCTTTAGCCTCTAAGTGAATCTACTGCACATAAATAAGCATGTTTATATTTTTTATGAGTCTGTAAAGGAATTTGACATTTTTGATCAATTTATACTTTTTCTGATTATAAAGACTGTCAGACTCAGATACATCTACATTTTCACATAAAATGTTTTGCTGGATTGCCATTAGCACCTAAATACTGATTAGTCTCTTTAAAGCTGCTCAAATCAATATTTACATATAAACATAGTTTAAATGAATGTGTATGTAAGGGGCCACTTGTAGTGAAGACCCTAGAGAAAGTTATTAACTCATGTCTACTTTCTGTATGCAGAGGATTTTGGGGTTTTTCAGCTCTTGTTTTGTTTTTACAGCCCACAGTCCCACTGTTATGGATCTGTCCCATGGCTCTCATCAACATTGTTCTCAGCAGCAGCAGCAGGCGGCTGTTTTCAGCACAAAGCTCTTATAAGCTGCATCTGTACATCTCTGCTTAGCACCAAACAGCAGAGATACAATGTTAGTGACTTGCTGGTAAACATATTGGAGCATTTAACAGCTAAAGAGAAAAATAATTCTCCTCAAGTTTTGTTGGAGACCAAAAACAGAGCTTAAAGGAGAGTGAATATTTGACTCCAGCTGGACACAAATACAACCCAAGATGGATGCTGGTGTTGCTTCTTATTTGCAAGATGTTGCTTATTTGTTAGATGATGTTGCTTCTTATTTGCTACAAGTCTACATGTCAGTGTTGTGTTGTGTTATGTACAGCTTGTTGAAAAAACACTATTTTAACGTCAGTGTTGTGTTGTGTTATGTACAGCTTGTTGAAAAAACACTATTTTAAGTTCAGGATAAAAAAATTCAAATTGTTTAAAAATATAATGTGATTATATTTTTTCCTCAGACAAATTTGTGTCTATTTGAGGAAAATGTTCAATTCACAAACAGCTGAAGTGGTTTAAAATTTATTAAAAAATGTTGACAGTACACAATACAGCTGCTTTCCACACACAGTTCCAGCACTTTTCATCGCAGGAGTAACTTTTCAAGGAGCTAAAAAGTTCCTTCAGCCTGATGTTGTCTGTGTCTCCACTATGATCTAAAGTTGGATAATGGTCATGCAAAAAGGTCTGTTGACATATTATAAAAAATGGCTGCTCTACATCTAATTTTTAGTATATTGTTATTATCAACTATACAACAGCAATCATCATGTTTCCTCTGTGACTCAAAAAAGCTGTGCTTGTGGCTGAAATTTTTTAAACGATGACTGAAAAAAATGCTGTGAGATCTCGAGCAATTAGATTTGATTCTGCAGTCTCCATCTACAGAGTTTTTGTTGTTGTATACTACCCCTGTTCAGAGACTTTTTGAGGCATAAACTTAAATGAGACCCTGGTCTCTGCTCTGGAAACAGGAGTGGTGGTTCCTCCAAAGCTTTCCAGTCCAGGGGAAGAGCTCCTTTGGGACAATGGTTTCTGCTTTCTGGGGAGTGATAGGCTTAGATTGTTTCAAACTTTTGAAGGTTGAAAGATATTTGTCTCAAAGACTTTTTGTTTTTTTATAAACAAGTGTCTGCAAGAGAAATCCCTAATCATTACCTTTAATTGTTGGGTAACCCCACAGACAGATTATGGGACAGCAGCATTGCCTTTATTGGATATAGGCACATGGATAATGACAATTTTTTGCATTAAAGCAGAAGATTTTTAAAACTTTACTGCAGAAGGAATACTTTTGTCATAGACATAGTTTCATTGCCAAGTAGCTAGCCTTTCAGAGCTTTCAACCTCATCAGTGGTCATGATCTTCATTAGCACGTTGTGTTTGCTCAGTTGTCATGGAGATGGATCTACTGACACAAGAGGCTGGTAGCTGTTACAGTATGACTTCAACAACAAACTCCAACCAGCAGTTTCCAGGGTCATAAATGAAGTCTCATGCTCGATTTTTTTGTTTTGTTTACTAACTGCCATAACACAACATAGTAAGTTATTATACTAAGAGCTATCAATGTTGAAATCAAGGCCTCATAAACATATTTGATGGAAATGTCACTGAATCTATTCAGATTCATCCTGCATCCCGTTCATGATTGATTGTATGAAAAACATGGTTTTAACCTGAATTGTGTAAAATCGCCACTAGAATCGAACTAATCTCCACTGTTATGTAAAAGCTAAGTAATGGCCCCATATATAAGTGTAACCCTCATACCCACACACATGTAGTTCTGTCCCCTCTGTTGTGTTGTGGTCATGCTGCGTGTGTGAACCTTAGTGTGGGTCCTGCAGTCCAGTTTGCAGCAGCCAGCAGGCAGTGTTCCCGCTCCTCCTCCAGAGGATTACTGCTGTTGAAAGAACCTCTTTGTCCCTGCAAGGCTGGAATGCCTGTCCAGCTCCACATCTTTGGGAAACACTATGCCAAAAGTCAACGGAACCACTGAGCAATGGAATACCACTGGAATACCATGTTCCCAGTCCCCCACACCCCCCTGATTTGCTCTGGGTGGAAGTAACATGTGACATATACTTCTTCATTTCAGGTGTTCTTATCTTCCCTACTATGTGAAGTTTGAGTGGAAAACTAAAGCAGGTTCTGGTTCTGGTTCCACTGCTAACTGGACAGATCTTGTTTCTATATTTATCGTGGAATATAAAGAAATATGTATGTTAAATGAACCAAGATTTCTGGAGAGATGTTTTAAAGTCTGGGTTTTAGATTACTGCTTACTGCAGCGAATTACCAAAATATGGCATTAATCAGTTTCTTTGATCACTCTGAGACTCCATAACAATTGACATTTGAATATATTAACTGGCTAACATGTTGATTATGCATCCAGTGGACTAGGAGCAGTATTAAAATTAATTTGGTAGTCATGTCAGAGAGAGTGCAGTGGGTTTATCAGAGCTTTTTCTACCTGCTTCAGCTCAACATCATGCTTAAATCTTAAAACACTGAGCTGAAGGTTGTTAAAATGCCTTATAGACTGAGGAGAGCTGCAGAGTCAGGTGTTTTCTATAAGTTAATCACTAGGAACTCACCTTTTAACATCAAACAATCATTGATTGATTATTCATATAAAAAATCATTAGAAAATCTTAAATGTCTCCTGGGAAGATTGCTGACTTTGGTACAGGTGGAAGAGAGAACTTTCTCAGTAAGCTTCCATACAGTCCTACTTTTCTTGGATGAAACATGTAACGGAAAACTGCTGCTTTGACTGGCTTTACAATACAACCTGTTGATTAAAGGCTTTTTTGTGTAAATTGGCCAGCTGTGCTGTCTTTTCATAGGTTACCAGCCTTTTTTTGTGCTGTAATGCAAATGTTTATACCTCACACGTTATTTCCTCTGATAATATACAGTACACATGCTGTAAGTGAGCTGGTCATGTTTCTCATCACCTTCATTCCTATCAGTGTTATTAGTCCTTAGCTCTGAGCTTTTGTTGGAGCAACAGTTCACTCACCATTGTTGTTAGTCTTGCTTGGACTTGAGCTCAGATTTGTTGTGGTTTAGTTGGTAGGCACTTGAACACAGTGTTCCTTTAGGAAAACTTCTCCAGATATTTTTTTTTTGTATGAGTATGAAATACTCACTCACTACTGAATGCTCAAATGTTAGATTTTCAGTGGAATAAACTTAACACAGCTCACTAGCAACATTGTAGGTGGAAATACTGAGCTGATGTAATGAAGCTGCAGCCTACTGAGGCTGAGCATGGGACTGGCTGTGAATCAAATGTTTAATAATTTACTCTGAAAAACAGAGGGGTGTTTCCACTCCTTCTCTTGAGTAAAGGGGTGGTCAGAGAAACACTGACTCATATCTGCTTTTGGCTTCTGTTGAGTGTCTTCATCAAAGTTACCATTTTGCAGTGTTGGATAACAGTGGTTTGGATACTGAAAACAAGTATTCTTTCATGGAGACTTTGAGGTATAATTTGCACTGTCACTGGAGACAATAATCTGATAATGACAGGCTCCCTGATCCTCATAACTGCTGCGCTGCAGTTTCACACATCTTTGCTGGCAATGATTGCATAGCTTTGATGACAAACACTAAGTACCACATAGAATCAGCCAGGTTTCATGTCATGTTATTTGCTCCGTTTACTTCAGTGTACTTCTGCTGTAACCAGCATTCATCTGAGGGAAATCACCTGAAAATCATGCTATTTTTCAGCCCTGTAAAAACACAGATTCTGGTATTTAGACAGGAAAACTCAGCTATCTTAGTAGTAGCCCTCTGAAGATGAGCAGTATATTAATTCACTTTTCTCACCTGTTTTTCATTTGGTCCAATAATTTAAAAGCATATCTGTGATTATCTCCACTCTAGTGTGTACAGTTTGATATGAATTTGTGTGTTTACACCACTATGTGCCTGTGCAAGATACAGGCATGTGGCAGATGGTGTGTTTAGCTGCCAGCTGGTGATGGCATCTCTCCAGTGCTGCACACTTCATGCCAGAACAATGAATCTGTGTTTACTCATGATATCAGGCTCTGAGGGATTCACTGGTATCTCTCCAAGATTTGCATTTTAATGTGTGGTTAGTTATGCTTAGTCCTATCTAAGGAAAAATACTGTACCCTATAGGGCTAATCATTCAGAACTGAATGAAGTTGGTGATTACTGAAACCAGTGGCCTTTCATCAGTGAGAAGTTTTGAATGTGGCGTAATGTTAAGTCAGATTCAAACACTGATTATAAACCCTGGAGCATTTTTATGTTTTGCACAGTTTTGTTGTCAACACATAATTCATTAAAAGTGAGCACGTCAAAAAATTAATCCTTTCCTGGACCAAATATTTGACCAACAAAGTAACACCGCCAAGGAGCTTTACTAGTCAGATTTGGTGTTGTTTGAGACAACTGAGTTCATCCATCAAAGCACTGAAACACCAACTGTGACCTATGAACCTATGAACCTGTGAACCTAAGTTTTCCATTATTGTACTAGTGGCTGGTGAAAAAGCCCTTGATCTTCACACATTTTTTAATGGCCTAATCACCTGCGGTTTTCTGGCTAACATGCTAACAAACAGTGTTAAAATAGACCTGTTTGCTTAGATCAGCACTTAGACTGGCAACAGCTACTCTGGCTTTTTGACAAAGTCTTGAGCATGCTCACAAATTAGCATGTAGTCTTGTTTTTAAATTCCCAATAAAGTGGCAAACTTGGGATTTTATGAGTGCTACTTTCAGGCAAGCTAATGAGCTGCTGGCTCTAAGCCTCCAGATATCAAATAAGTTATCAAGTAAGTCTATTTAAAAAAAATTTTGAAAAGGTTGAAAAGCTGAAAATCAACTGCATTAGTTGAACATGCCTATAAAGATGGGCATATTGTCATAAGAACAGAAAGGATAAAATATATTACATTACAGATGTATCAGACTGATAAAATAATATTTTGTTATGACGAGGGAATAAGTTTAATTATTATCTTCATCTGTTAGTAACATTTCCCTACAGTACCAGTTGTGCATCAGGACTATGATAGTAGTTTTATCATAAGTTGCGTTCATAGTTGAGGTCAGTCCTCCCACAGCAGAGGCTAACCTTCGGCTGTGTCACTAACAGGAAATGGTCCCTGGCTCGGCTGTACAGGAAATCTACATATAGTGACACTTAGACTGCTGGATAAAGCTGTTCTGTATGTCATATTCGTCCTCTATCTGTCACACACTTCCTCCCGTTGCTGTTTAACTCTTTTTTTTCTTTCTGTGAGTATGAGAGTGTGCCTGAGAACAAATGTATTGCTTAAGAACAAAGTTAAGGTTAAGTTTTCCATATCATGTTGCAAACTTATTGCAAATATGCAATTTTTCCAATTTTTCAATGGTTTTCCAGTAAGCTTTTTCTTAGTTTTGTCCATTTTGAAACCTACCATGATTTATTTGACTCTGCTTTTGTAATGACATGAGTCTTGACATTTAGTAATATCAATCTGGTCTGAGTTAAATACCTGCTAAGTAAAAAGGAAACAAAGATGATTTTATTCATTTTAATTTCACTCTGTATATCATATTTTTCGATACAACAACCACAAACTCTTTGTTTTCTGCCTTTCTGACACATTATTTGATAGATATGCAATTAGATAAGCTGCCATGGCTCACTTAAAGAGAGAGCAATTGTTGTTGTAGCAGTAGTCTCTTAAAGCTGAGATACCACAACTAAGCACACCACTAAGAATGCCAGTTTTATGGGCTCAGGAGCAGCCTATAAAGCTTGTAAATGCTATGTTTAGATCGGATGCTGCCACTGGAGCGAAGAGCACTGATGCCTGTGAAGTCTTATATATCGTGGTTAAAAAAACAGTTTAGGAAAGTGTAAGTTTAGAAAAGTATTTGCCCAAACATTGATAGTTGGAATTCTTTCTGTATCTCCTACAAAAATGTTCTCAATAATCAATCAACCAAGACCAGACTTTGATGTTGAACCAAAAAAAAAAAAATCCCTCTCTGCCATCATCATCTGTTTGTCTGTTAAAAAGATTCCACATAGTGATCCTTCCCTGGTGCATTAACCAGTCTGGTTAATTTTGACTAACTGTGCTTTTAAGTGATGTAACCTGACAGCAGTCATTGAACATGTCATGGTTGGAGAAGCACAGGTGTTAGTTTAACATTAAAACCACTTTTTCTACTCCAGTGCCCCAGCAAGTCATGACCATGAGCCAGCACGCACAATACCAGGTGCCTTAATGTGAGGCAGCTCAATGAAATTCAGCTATCATCCCTTTGATTATTTGTTTTTGCTGTTGTGGTGTGTTACACTGTTTCATAAGATAAGATAAGATAAGATATACTTTATTGTCCCACACAGGGAAATTTATCTTGGGCAAGGTGCACTATGTCAGCATCAACGTTTTGAACCAATTTGCAAGTGTATCTTCTTGTTGACTTACAGTATGTGTATTTTAGGAATAGACATCAGGAGCTTACTCAGGCCATAAATGTCCAGCATCTTGAAGAGTCAATAAAACAAGGCAACTGGACTATGTTGAATTTCAGTTGCCAACTGAAGTCCAGTTACCTTGTTTTAATGACTCTTCAAGATAATCATGACCTGGATGAATGAGAATCTACACAGACAATGTCTAGCATGTTGCATAGGCTTATGCTATATATCTACATTTGAATATCCAACACTGGTAACTACTTTCTGGCTATTACAGATTATTGTTTTAACTCTGGCAGAAATATTTGGGGAAATATTCCAGCTAATGCTACATTCTCTGTAAGCAGGCACTGCAAAAAGCAAATAAACAAGAAGTATGCTTTGGGTGAGAGAGGCTTTACGTCTCTCAGCATGACCAAACCATGAGGGTTTTGTTGTTGTGAACAGCTTAAGGCTGTTTGTTGGGTGGTATCAGACTGCAGTTTTATACATTTATGTTGTGTGTAAACTGTTCTGTCTCCTTGCTGCTATAAATTGACTTTTAGCTTTGAGCTGAACGTCTGCGGGGCCGTGCACTCTGTGAGAGCAGACTCATGCAATTTATGTTGTGGTTTACCCTTCAAACAAAACTCTTCCTTACAACTTTATGTCCTGAAAACTTCTGTCTTAAAGTGGCAGTCAGAGTTTGCACAAGTGTTGCACACAGCTCAGAATAGCAGCATGCCAAGTTAATGTCACTCAGTTGCTTGATCACTCTCTTTTTCTTTTTTCATCTTCTTCCATCAACATTCTTTTCAGTATCTTTGCCTGTCCTGATGTCACCAGCAACAGAAAGCCAGTCTTCCTTTGCTTCTTTTGCCTGGTCACTCTCTTTTTTTCTCTCCTCTGTCATCTTCTCTTGTACATTAGTCTCTGTCACATTGATGCTGCTGGGCCTGTTTGTATTGCTGGGCTTCTGTTGTCCATTTTACAGTGTCCCCCACCAGCTTTTCCACCATTACAGGTTACTTCAGAAAACGTTAATCACAGAGCAGCTGAAGAACATCAGTGGCAAAACCAGAGAGCATTTTGTCAACAAAATATGATTCAGTTCTAGTTTCAGTTTGATCAATAGAGCATTGTAAAAATGTAAAACATTATATAAGGTTAGGGTTAGTTACATAGTGTAGTCACTGGTGAGCGAGCTGCAGAGTGACTGACTAAGAGACACCATACAAACTATTACAAGTCTGTTTACCATAAAAATGATTTTCAAACTGTTAATTAAAGTGAGGTAGTTACACAGTGCTGCTTCAACTCATCTCATCCCATTAGTTCACATCACTCAGGTGAGCCATGGACTTGGACATGGAATTTTAGACAATTAGACAAAAGAGCATAGCAAAGTAACACTGAAGCATATACAAGACGGACTTAAATGGCAAAAATGTGCCTTCAACTAGCACTTTCTGAGCGAAGTAACTATGATGCAAAAGATGGCCATTAGAGACATCTCACTCTCTCTGTGCCTGTATATCATTTCTTTAGCAAGGACTTGGCGTCATTTTCGTAGTTCTATGAGAGCTTTATGTATGTGTGTGTATGGATGTGTTCGCGTATGTGAGTGAGTGAGTGTTAAAAAAGAAGCCCCAAGGTTAGAGCCAGAACACTGCAGCCAGAAAACAGATATAGACCATGAAAGTGATAAAGGAAGGGAGAGGCTAACAAAGTGAGATAGAAAACCTGAGAGAAATGTGGAAGGATGGGAAGAAAGACATCTCTACAGAGGGAGGATTATCCAATGGGCTTCATATCAGGCCTCAGGAGAGCAGAGCAGAGCTTTGTGGTAGCAGCTGGCTGGACGAGATAGAATCAAGACAGAAAGTATCAGCTCTTCTGCTGCCTCTCTGTCCCTTCCTTCCTTCATGTGCTCCCAGTTGACTCATGTGCTGTGTAACACTCATCTCTGTCTTGGTCTTTTTGTTTGTCTTCAGTCTCTGTGTTGGTTGGATCTCCTGACACTCAGTGCTGGCAGCCATGTTGGTGATCCTAAGCTTATGGCAGCTGAGTCAAATCAAGTCAATACAATTTGTATTTATACAGTGTCAAATTATAAGGGACTTTTTTTCATGTAAAGCAGGTCTAGATCCTTTGTAAAGGTGTTTACAGAGATCCAACAATTCCCACAATGAGCAGTGATGAGGAAGATCTCCCAGGATGCAACCTTGGGCAGAAACAGTCTTTGGTTGTGTAGCCATCTGCTTAAAACAGCTGGGTCAAAACAGAGAAAGAAGTTCTTTCACATGATAATGGAAAAATACTGAGATAACCTCTCTGCATCTCTGGTGATTATTCATGCATGCAGCTACATTAAGCAGAATTTCCTTCTTACACACACCATGGCAGTGCTAGAAAAGATGAAGGGAGGGACAGTCCAGCAGATGGGGACAATGCAACACTTATGAATACTAACCACAATTATACTCAATAGAAGAAGACAAAGATGAGGCAAAGCCAGATGTATGTGAGATTTTCCAGACGGCTCTCTGTTCTTCTTTCGAATCGCCTGCAAGAGTATGAGCAAAGCAACCCTCACGAGCAGACTGCAGCGATTGGTTTGTTCACTCCACCTGAAGGAATCTTCCATCAGACCGATGTAACCCTTTACAAGCTGTTCCCTGCAGTGTTGCTGTTTTCGTTCCCAGCACATACACACAGCCATTTCTCCTGAAATGTTACTTGTTTTTTTAAGTGGAAAATTGGCAGTGAAAGCAAAAAAATTTCCACAATATATATCCTTGCTCACATGTACACACCCTCTCATGCAGTAAGTGTTCCTGAACATTTAGGACAGACAGTGTGTGTTTTTAAACAGCCTTACAGAGTTATATACACTGTCAACTGTTGGCTAACAAACATCATATTTTAGTAGTATGTGCATTTTTCACCAAATGCTACATATCTTGGCTAAAAATAACAAATTACATAAATATCTGTTGTTTTACCACAATAATAATGGTTTTAATGTCAGTATTGTGGATGGATAAGTCCTCATTAAATATTTCACATACTAACTTGTCTTACTCTATTCACGTGAATTTAAGCTACTTTTAATTGTTTCTACAATATCCAGTGTTTGATTTAAATGTTGACATATTACTGACTTATTGGCTAACTATTCATTAGGTAATTACTTTTAGATACCAGAGAAAATGAGAACCTGTTGTACACAGAAAAAAAACATTCAGCAAACCTCCATAGAAGTGTTTTTTATTTATTAACACTGACATTGCCAATGAGCTATATCAGTGTCAACTGCTAAAGCAGCAAACAAGCAAACAAGATGGTTGATATATTACCAATTAAAAATAGGGACAAAACCTCACAGCACAGTGAGAATTTTGCTGACAGAGAAAGGCTCTCTCCTACAAATACAACACTGCATGTTGAATTTACTGCTGTTGCAGGCTGCAGAGCTCGGTGCTTTAAATACTGAGCTTCTTCAGGGGTAAACACTAGACAGTTGTTTGCCTTTACAAGTGTGTACTTTACCATTATTTAAACACAGACCCACCTTGTCCGGTCTGTAAAGCTCCCAGGTGTGTTTGTAAGGAAGTTTGCAACACACCTGCAAGGCTTTAAGGCCTCTTTCATGTCCATTTGTTTAATCCTCATCCCTGTTTCCAATGCTTTAGCATTATTTGGTGTGATCACAAAGCATGTCTCACCTGCGGCTACAGAATGCATCTTTTTTATCATTGAACAGACCAAAACTGCAAACCTGCAACCGACTGGCAGGAGTGTTAATATGTTTCACAGGATAAAGATCTTTGCAGCCTTGGATATAACTTTGCTCCTTAACTTAAAACAGTGACATCAGACCTTTCATGGAGGAAGGCTAATGTTTTGGTTCTAGCTGCATTTTAAGCTTGAATTTAACCAGATATGATCATCGCTGTTGTAGCATGTCAGTAAGCACGTAGTGTAGTTGTCATTCACTAGGTATTTAACAAGAAGTTATTGATATATAAAGTAAAATAAAATATTAAGGTTTTTGAAAATAGTGAGAAAATGAGAAACAAATACTTATACAAAATTCTCTAGACTACACTATATTTACAATGGAAAAACAGTGAATTGTTTTTTTTGATTTAAATAAAATAAATGTGTGAAGTGAGCAAAAACACATCTCTGAAAAAATGTCATTCAGCAAGAATTGTTTTAGACTGACATAAATGGAATGGTGCTTGCACGCTCTCCTCAGATGAGTATGAAATGACCCATCCTTTTGCTGTCACATTCCTGATTATCTCCACATTCTCTGTTATGGCCCCCAGCCTGTTTAAATGGCCAGTTTATTTGTCCCAGAGGAATGGCTGCTGGGGATGAGAGACAGGACAGCACAGCAAACCTCCTCTCCACAGACACACTCATCCACGCTTTGACTCACGTGTCAAGAACACATTAGATGCACTGTAGATAATCATTATCCCCAGAGGCTTCATCGTTTTCATTTGGACACATCTTACTACATTCCCTTGCTCCATTGCAAGAGAAAATCTCATGTACAAACAAGATATTTTATAATCTATACAACATGAACAGAAGTCTCTCACTTTATATACAGTTTTATGTTGCAGTATCAATACAGTCATTGTAATGTAATGACTTTTGGAAATTTACCCAAAGATTTTTTATTTGCATTAAATACCATATCATATTACATGAACAGATAAAAAAGAGTGTTGTGCTAGTAGAATGAAAATGTTTAGATTTATTAGGACACCTATCAATGAAAAATTTTCTGTCTACAGCTGCTTTTGATTTCATTTTCCCCCTTTCTATCATCTGTATTACTCATCCACTTCTTTTTCACCATCCAGTTGGCAGGCCGTCTCGCTTCCCTCCCCGCTTCTACGTTTTTGCATTCCAACTAAATGGTGAGCCTCCCTCCCTCGCTTTCATAACCTCATCAAAAAAAAAAAAGATTCCCTCATGTGTGAGGAGAGATCCATGCCTGCCCCACTGAAAACAATGCCAGCCTTTCTGCCTTGGCGTGAGTGGGAGAGAGGGAGGGAAAGAAAGAAAGAAAAAGAGAGATTGAGAGTTCTTTGTGTGTTCAGTGAGAGTTTCTGGATCTGAAGAAAGGAAAGCTGATGCGCCCATTCCCTCCAAAGTTTGAGAGAAACAGGCTTTGATGCTGTGGGAACAAATTGCCATACTCTGAGCAATATAGGAGTTCAGATGCAGGTTTATGCCTGATTTACACCATGATGGGATGTGATTGTTTATAATACCAATCCTCAGTTTCAAATCTTTATGCCAGTGTTTACAATTTTAGACACTAGTAAGGTTTAAAAATATGCTTTTGTGGTAACACAGAGCACATGACTTCATTAATGCTAGTTAAAATAATCCATTTATTAACTGGTAACACGACATGAGAATGTGTTTTTCTTTTCTATTCTACAAGCTATTTTTGAATCAAATTTAAAAAAAAATTAAATTTAAAAAAATGAAAGCTCTTGAGTTGCAGTAAGAGTGCGATGATGCAGATTTGTTCTGAGAAGACACTTTATGTCAAAATAATACATCATTGTAGGAAAAGGTTAATATTGATTGATAATGTTTTGCATTGGAAAGCTTTAATCTTTCCAGGTTTTCTTGTGTATTTAACTTAGGTGTTATTCTGATAAGGACCTATGGTATCACATTATATCCGTGGTTTATTAGTATATTAGCATTATGCATCACTACAAACTCCTCCTTACTCCTACATGTCAGCCTCTTTATTTCTTACCTTTATTTTTTATCAAACCATTTCAGTCATTTCTCTTTCTCCCTTCCACTTTGCTTCTCCCTCTCTCTTTTAATCACCACTTACACACACACACACAATAACACACACACACACACACACACACACACACACACACACACACACACACACACAATAACACACGTGTACACACACAGACACATGCACACGCCTCTCTGTTATCTGGGACTTTGGTGCTGCCAGTCAGGAATGTAGGTCTTAGTTTAGTGGAGCAAGCAGCAACAGGTCCACCTCCTGAATGGGAGTTTGTGGAGGATCCTTGCAGTCTTAGACAAAGGACTGAGATCAAAACCAAGAGACAATCTGTGCTTTATGGAAAGACACGGTGTTGAAGAAACTGAGTTAAATTCAGTCTGCAGTCACAGAGGTATCTGGCCTAGACAAGTTTACACTGATAGGATTGAATCAGTAGCCAGGAGCAGCTCTTTGCCATGGAGGCTGTACGTTTGCTGGACAACTGGAGAAAGGTAATTAAAACATGCAGAGACAAAGAAAGGACAGCTCAACATTAAAAGCTAATAGAAATTTTAGTTGAAAAAATATTGCATGAAACCTGAATCCCTTCAGAAGTAGTCTGAATCTGGCTGATTTCTTGCCTCCTCTGGCAAAGAGTTGCACTAAAGCTTTTTCAGATAGAATTTTCTCAACATTTTTTTTACTTTCTGCTTGTTTTGTGATTTACTTCCCTGCGGCTGACTCCACAGAATATCATTTCACAGGTCTGTCAGAAGAGCAAATATGATGATATTGCAGCAGTGTTTTGTTGTCCTGAAGGCAGAGTACATCAGAACCATATTTTCTATCCCTGCTGCACAACACTCTAGGCATACAAATGACTCCGAGTACACTCTGAGCCTCTGTGATTGCTATAATTATGTATTTTCTTACCTATCTGTGTGTGTGGTTTTCTGTGCTTCCTCACTACTTCAAGCTCCTCACATCCCATATAATGTCTATAAGAGTTTTCTCACACAAATTCATCCTTATTTAGAAGCTGAACACTTAATGTATTTAGCAATAATAGAAATAAAGACATGGATGTAGAATATATTTAGAGCAGTTCTAACTTGCTGGAAATACCCCAAAATAACTGAGTAAGAGGGGAGGAATTGGGACACAGTGTGTGTGTGTGTGTGTGTGTGTGTGTGTGTGTGTGTGTGTGTGTGTGTGTGTGTGGGTGTGTG
>JAQMCX010000053.1:1568137-1583914 GCA_029814765.1 Acanthurus leucopareius | reverse complement strand
GTGTGTGTGTGTGTGTGTGTGTGTGTGTGTGTGTGTGTGTGTGTGTGTGTGTGTGTGTGTGTGTGTGTGTGTGGGTGAGAGAGAGAGTGAGTGTATAAAGGGTGTGTGTTACTTCCTCAGAGTGTGTTGCTAAATGCTGTCTACCATCTGTTGTGTCTGTGTGTGTGTGAGTGCTGGCTGTGTGAATCACACCTTGACACATTAGTGTGTACTGGAGGCAGTGGGGAGGGGGAATCCCACTAAATGAGGTTCAATCCTCTTAATCTGCTGTGAATTTAAAGGGTGAATTTTAGACACTTTAAAATATTTTCACTTTATTGGTGTGTATTAATATTGCAAGCTGACCATGAGAACTCAAAATACACAAGATTTTGGTACACTGATGAGGCGTTGTTGTCCAGCAGAGATGAAGTCACTCATGGCGACATTTGTTACTCATTTTGTGGCTTATGTCAATATTCTCATTTCCCCCCCTCAGGATCTTCACGTGTTGCAGGGAGCTGTAGACAGCTCAGTGGACATGGACCGCCTGAACAGCAACATGCCGGAGTGTGGACGGCAAACCCACCACATGTTACAGGTGAGTTTACACTGGGAGGTGGGGGAGGGAGGAAGGAGATGGAGAGGGAGAAAAGGGGATGAGAGAGAGTCAGAGGCCTCACTGTTCTCAATTTGGCAACCATCACAGAAAAACACAGTCATATGTTAACAGTATGTCATTTTTGTTGCATCTTTTCAGTTAGGAGACATTCACATACACAGAATGTGCTCTCATTGTCTGATAACTGTATCCATTGATGTTAAATGTCACTGGCTGCTGTGGTAGAGTTTTAGCTCTAAAACTATCCACTGGTGATGAATACAGAGTTGAAGGCCTGGTTGAGTGAGGAGGCAGCAGGTCAGGTCAGCAGTGGAGCCGGGACGCATCCTGACAGCATATGTCAGCATCTTGCAAGGCAGGAATCTTCAGCTAGAGTCAGTAATTGGACAGAGCCGGAGATTGGATGTCTGCATTTCCCACCTGCTGGGTCTGACAATCCTATCAAGCATTAAGGAGACGGCTGTGTGTGTGTGCGTGTGTGTGTGTGTGTTCCCTGTGTGTTTTTTCTTGAATGTATGGGGGATCCAGGAAGTAAGAAATGGAGGATAAAACCTGGTGAAATTAAACTTTAATGATTCATGTTAGGAAACTGGGACAATGCTGCAGATACAGCACAGAAAAAAGATATATATGTAAGGATATCACAGATAGGAGGCATGTTAATGTAATTTGATCAAAGGAAGTGTTTTTTCTGAAAAAGAAAGATTTTTATCAACAAAGAAAAATTTGTCTGTGCTCATTAACAAAAATCCTCACTAAAGACAGTCGAACAAACAAATGAAGAATAGAGTTAAACATGAATATATAATGAAAGAACATGATGGAAGGTGATTGAAAACTGACCTTTTCGAACAGTTAAAAACATGTTTCATAGAAAAACTCAAAGAGATTATTACCTTAGATCAAGATGGTAAACCTTACTCACCGGTTTTGTTTTGTTTTTTATGTTTGTATGCATTTATGTGTTTATGCAAGGATAATATATGTTTTTGTTATAGTATTAAGCATTTATGTGGAACTGGGGAGTAAAATAACAACATTTTTATATTAGCGAAAGATTTTTTGATAATAGATTCTTATCTTTATATTTTTTAATTAATACCTCAATAACTTTACCAGCAAGGTCAAGGAGGGGTATGAACTATATCTAGAAAAAATTCTAATAAATGTGTCTTAAGCTTAATTTTTCCTGGTTCTCTTGGAATTTCTGTTGACAATTGTGAGTCTTGTCAGGGAATGTAATGTTTTTCAAATCTTACTTGAATGAGACTATTCATAAAAAAATGAGAGAAGTAAACTGAAGCCATTAAAGATAGACCACAACATGCAAAATGTAAAAATAGAAAACGTGAATTTATATAGGTGCATAATAGATAAAACCTTACAGCCATTAAAGCTTTGTATTGATAAAAAAATAATCATCAAATACAGTATAGAAATAAATTTAATTTACAGATGTAGCAAACATAAAATATTTACTGTGTCTGCATTCAGAACTGTGCTCTGTGTTACAGTGCATTGTATTGCAGACAGAGAGGCAGACTGTTGCTGTGTGCACCACATGGGAGCAGCAGCACACAACATATGCAGCACACAGCAGGAATCCTGCAGTGTTTCCCCACAGGCACCTCCCTTCTGCTCCCATTACTCCCAATAAGCTTCCCACTGCCTCCCAGCCAGTCTCTATCCCAGCAATCCTCTTAAACTTAGACTTGACCCCACTCTACTGACAGCACCACCACAATCAGATAATCCTATTAAGACACACGGCTTGTTAAGCAGCCGAGAGGCTGAGTCAATGATCACGTACAGATTGTAAATAAGAAACGTAAGCGCTCAAATGTGAGAGAAAGGGTAGGTTTTAAAATCCAAATTCATGCCAGTGAGTGACTCCACACCTACTTCAGTTCATTTAACACTTACTCTGCAAAGAGCTTTATCAGCACTGCTGAACAAACCTTTCTTTAGTCAGTACCCGTCACTTTGAAGTAAATGAAAAATCATTTGCTGAGATGTGAAACTAATTTACTAACGAGTGATTGCTAAATGATCAGGCTACACCCCACTGCCACTGACATGCAGAACTAGAGTAGATTCGTTAATCATTGAATCACAGTGCAAAGTATGTCAACCTTGGGGTTTGTGACCCCACAGGGAGTCACTTGACAGACACACAGAGTGCTAAGATGCTGACATATTTATAAAGACCTATCATATTCAAATCATATTTTAAATGATTTCCATCAACCAAACATGTTGAAATATACTGCAAATTCTGCATGATGAGGAACTGTTCCTGCAACCACATCAAGGGACAGCCCTTAATGCGATTAAAAACAAAATACAAAATAAGTACAACTTGACAACCTCAAGTCTGTCTTAGGTCAGAGTTGCAAAATCTCTTGATTCAATATTTGGCTTTCACCTTAAGGTATGGAACAACACGTGATAGATTTATGCAACCTTTCTGTTAGCTGGAAGCAAGCCTCAGTCCTGGGGTAAATGTGTCTTTAATATGCTGAAATACGTTTTTTTCTTTTCTCTCTTGGATTGATGGTGGTTGCTCAACGGGAGAAGAACTTCACACTATTATATTAAACCCTGGGAAGTAAAACCAAAGAAGAAAAAAAAACATAGAGTATTTTGCTGTATCTCAGCCAGAACTCACCTCTGCACTTACAGTAATTTCATTTTGAGGATGACTGAAAAGACAGTTTGTCTTTATATTCAGGCATTGCTGAGCAGAAAAGTGCTCATCACAAGTTAGCTTGTTGAACGCCCTCCAGGAGCTTCATGTTTCTTAATTGCAGAGTGCTGTTGCTATGGCGACATCCCTTCCCCCTTGCTGAGCCAAGAGCACATGGTGATGCTCTAGGCAGAGCTGCAAGGGGGAGAGATAGGAGATGATACACACACTGAGACAGTCATGTGCACACTCACACACACACACACACACACACACACACACACACACACACACACACACACACACACACTTCCCTCTTTGTGTCGAGGAATATGTAAACAGCCAGAGCAGCCAGCTATGGAAATGACCTCCCACAGTGAAGACATTCAGACTCCTCTTCTCATCCCTAGAGTGGAGGATGGATCTGTCTCCATGGGTCTGATGCATTAGTAAAACCATGAATGCTGTCTCTCCTCTGGAACTCCCCTGAAATACTACATATCCACTTTTTTGTGTCATGCACAACAAATAAGTTCAGCTAATGGACAGGAAATGATTGCTGATTAGGTCTCTTTCAGGATGTACCATTTATAGTCCAGACATACACCGAAAAAATTTGCAGTGTAGTTGTGCAATTGAAGACAGAGGATTGGATCTCTTTACATTCAGAGATGTAGATTATTATTTACAGTGTTGCAGTTTCTGCTGAACTGTGACTAACATTTTCTTTGTGGAGGCTTTCAATACAGGTGTTTCCCTTTAGTTACTGCTACTGCAGCTCATATACAGGACATGCAGCTTTAAGGAGTTACGTATGAGTTTTTCAAATAGTTATATGGCATAACTTGTTTGCTTTTTTATTATTGTCAACATAATTAAAAAAAGTGGAATTTGCTGTGCTTTACACTAACATATCTTAAACTCCTAAATGGACAAAACATAAGTAAAAATGCAATTTCTGTAACTACCCTCATAAAACACAATCAAAACCCTCTTTCAGCAATTATGGTTTTATCACATTTTCCAAAAAATATTTCTATTTTTCTTGCAAAGGAAAGCTTTAATCAGCCAGTCCAAATAGGAAACTGACAAAAAAAAGGGTTCACCTATCTAGACCAAAAACTTTATATTTACAATTTGTCTGTGACCTTTGATTTTCTTTCTAGAGCACTCCACTGGACCTGATTGAGACTGGAAAGGGGCTGAAGTTCCAGGCAGAACGCCCCCACCTGGTCAGCTTGGGTAGTGGACGACTAAGTACAGCCATCACCCTGTTGCCTCTGCCTGAGGGTGAGTCTGCTGAAACAAAACACAGCAGTTAGCCCCAGATAATGACATAGATGCGAAAATTACTCCCACTATCTGCGCACCATCCTTATGACAAGACTGTTTAAACTGCCCTCACATCTTTGTTGCATCATTGACTGTCTGTTGTAAGGTGACTTTATTACATCAAACCTATTTAAAGGATTTTATCACACAGGCTTATACAAAGGGCCACAATAACACACACACGTATATCTCCTGTAACCTGACCCTGTTATTACTTTGTGTCTATCTTTGGTCCTCGTCTGTCTTTTTTTTTTTCTTATGAGGTGCAACTAGTTCATCATGTGTTTCTGTCTGGTGACCTCTTGGCCTCTAGGCTGCCTGTTTGTGTGATGTCCTTTCTTTCCTCCTGTGTGTCAGTCCTAGAGTGCCTGCTGGTCTTCCTGTCACTATCTGTGCCTCTGACATGCAGGGGGATTCCTTAGAGGTTATGTCCAGGCAGGGAAAATTACTTTGTTCACTGTTTTTTCCAGCCACCATAGTCCAGATATGAAAAGATCTGAGGTCATAAAATGTTGATACACTCATCTGAGTCACCTTCCATTATAACCACCAAACTGTAATTTACTTTTTTGTCCTGGGTTTTGCCTCAAAGGTTGCACACAGGCTGCTTTTCCCCGTTTGTCAAAGTTGTTAGGGCAGTATGTTGCCTGACAGCAATATTTTGACTGTATTGTAAATAGTTCTATTAAAAAATATAAAATTGATACATATTTTATTTACATGCAATGATGTCCTAAAGTATGCCAGAACTGATAACCCATCAAAATAAAGTACAAGGCCAAAGTAATTTATTTATATGTGTGTGAAACGGGGTTGTACAACAAAACGAAAGTTTTTCCTTTCATTCTCACTTGCAGACTAGTATACTAACTTTTCACTAACTTCACATGCTGTGATTGCTGACCTCCTGCAGTCTTCCTTAGAAAAGTCATATGATGTTCTTGTGGCTTGTCCTGTCAGCTGATTTGTACAAGTTTGGTTGTCCTACCTGGAGTGGTTTATGTAGGACTCTATTCCAGGTGTGAGACAACATGAATGCCCCCCTCATCCCAGTTCTCAGCCGTGCCTACTATGCAATAAAACTGACACTGGAGAAACAGGAAGAACTTTCAGCATATGAGTACCAGAAAGAATGTGAGAGGGAAACATCTGGAGTGCAAGCACATGCATTCAAATGGAGAATGATCAGGAGAATTTAAAATGAGCCATCTCAGATCACTGCACAAGAGAGCTGAAACTGACCAAAATTATAATTATTATAACTAGACATGCAAACAAATATACCGGGGTCCAGTCACTGATGCTACCAATCAACATACGGTAACAATGTCTTATTGTAAAGAGTTTGTGCATGATCATAATGTTCCTGTCATGATTATTAAGATTATAATTATGATGATGATGATGATGATGATGATGATGATGATGATGATGATGATGATGATTATTCTTAGATTTTTCCAGATCCCCATAACCACCACTATAGTACAAATCAATTTCCCAATGTATACTATATGTAATTAATCAGATTGCATATTATATCCATATAGTATAAGGTTGGCCACACTTCCTGCATCAGATCAGAGCTTACATCAACTGGTCTTTCCCTTAGGTCGGACCACACTGGGTCATGGTCCCATGGACATCAACATCCAGGGCCCCGGGGTGGCTGCCCAACACTGCTACATAGAGAACAGGTCAGGGACAATCACGCTACATCCCTGTGGGAATCTCTGTGCTGTTGATGGGCTCCAGGTCACACAGCCCGTTCGCCTGTCACAAGGTAGGAATCAGCCCAAACATTGTCCCATGATACACTCTGATGTACTGAATGGTGTCTGCTGCTGCATTTGTTAGCATTTTACCAAAAGTGCAGTTCAATGGTGCAATCAGAGCGTCAGTAACATTAAAATCGGCAAATTTAATTTACTGTGATTGATTCTACTTTGTGATGGATTTCCTTTTGATTTTTTTACTGTAGAACAAATTGTGAAAGGAATCCAATGAACAGAACAGATGTAAAGAATCTGTGGTTCCTGTTGTGATTTCACCTGCTCACAGATGTGCATGATATCAGTTACTGTAATTCATAGATCATCATCAGCCCTCTGCCTGTTCAATGAAATTCTGTGCAAGAGCCAGCAGGTCTATTCAGTAAAATGCACAGTCAGTGCTTTTTAATAGCCATCGATTGAAAAACAGCCTGAGGTTCCTGTGTTAATATGTTAAGGGACTGAGCTTTGCTGTTCTCAGGCATGCAGATTCTGAGGAAACCCGAGAGAAATGACTTGAGTTTTAAACAGCCACAGCCTAGAGGACATTAGAAGGGATGCCCATGAAGAATTTCACAAAAATTATCCTCTAGTATAATCATTTTAGGAAGCCAGGGTAAAGGTTAACTAGATGTTTTAACGGATTCATCTGTTCCACCAATAACACAAACCCACACAATAACAATCACAAGATTGTGTTACTGAAAGGACTGTGCTGAGCATCTCTAATGTCAGGAAATATCAGGGGATTTTTTTGTTAAAATGTAAAACACATTGGCACATGGCACAGACTAAACCATGGAGTCAGTTTGGGCACACAATGCAAAAAATCAAATAATCAGACAGGCTCAAAAAATCTCCAGTTTGGTTAGTATAGAATATCAAATAGGTAGCAGTATAGTTACATTTCACTTGCAACAGTTGTCAGGACCCTGACAGCACTGAGAGAAGTTTAACTTAACTTGTTGTAATCATCCTCCTGTTCATAAGAGATGCTGAGTGAACCTCTTCATGATGCGCTTTTAGTGTAAAAAATGAAGGACAAAATCAAAAGCCCCTGTTTTGTGTTAAAATACATTCCAAAGTTTATCTGGAGCCAAAATAAGGCTTCATCAGTCTGATTTGGTCAAATCAAGTTAATATTCCCTCATTATGTCATTGTCTATTCACCACAGCTCAGCAAGGAAACTGTCCAGCGAAACACAAAGAGGCACTTGTTTACTAAACAGATTGTAACTTGATTTGTCTAACTTACACTGTTAAAGCCTCATACTATCTTCAGTTGAACTTGGGAATTTAGTTTCCAACAGAAGAGGGACTGTGAATTTTATGTCCTATTACTTGCATTAAAATTGCTTCAGACAGGAATCTTTTAATGGGCAGTGTGACCAGGAGGAGCACTTACAACAGATGTATCTGTAAAGTTTCTAAGGCCCTTTATCTCCACACTTAACCAAGCAAAATGTTACCATAACTGATAACCAGAACTATGGTCTATTTAAAAATGGAAAAAAAAAACTCTCGAAAAGGTCTGAAAGCTGAGCAGAAATTTGGCAATTAAGTCATGAAAACAATCATCAGAGACAAATAGGTACACAATGTATTAGGTGGCAGGAACACTGACTGGGCTGCAATTAAAACTGACAAACAGTTGTATTTTTACAACATCATCAGCCTAGTTACTACATAAACAAATCAAAGAGGAAATAAAACTGTAAACCATGAAACTATTTCAATTTGGTCATCAGAAATTCATAAAAGTTTACATCAGTGCATCAGAGGGAGTGCTGTGTGTAACGGGAATGACTTAAAGTGACACTGCTCATCATTTCTCACAGGATGTGAGCTTTTCCCTCTGCTGCTGTCTAATGACACACACAGGAGTGTTATTTCTTATTCTCAGACAGGTGCTCACCTATGCAAATATTACTACAAGCACAATCAGTAAACACTATATGAACTAATATCATTCTGTACTAAATGCTCCTTGCAATGGGCTCTTAGCGTCCTGCGTGACTTTGTGATGTGTAGAAGAGCATGTGTGTTGTCTGACAGCATGTCCCTCTGTCTTTTGGTATTTCAACCTGGACTCTGGCTGAGTAACCTGAGCGGGGACACAGGGCTATTTATACTGCCCCCCTACCACACACAGATCCCTCTTCAGTCCCAAAGGAGTTTTCAATTGAAGAATGAGTGTGAGGGTACAGCGGAGTTCACTGTTAGGGTCCTGGAACAGTTGTACTGTCCAGTGGGAAAGGTTGAAAAGGAAACTGTTTTGGTTGTTTACACGTGTTTAATGTAGGCTGCGGATTTAATTTTACAGCAGGAAGCGGAACAGACAGTGCTGGCTACACACTATTTTACTTGCCACTCCCATGACTTATGCACATTTTATGACTAATACATTGTAATACACTCAAGATTTCTTTTAAGACAAGAAAAGTACTTCAGGCTCCAGATGCATCATATTAAGCTATGACTCGAGGCTTGTGTGTGTTTAAAGTAATGTCATGCTGGATGCATTCATGCTGTTTTTTTACTTTGCTGATAAAAAGTCTAATGATTGCTTTGACTTGTCAATGTTTTAATTTGTAGAAAAACAGAAAACCTAGTAGCGACAGGTCCATATTGTTTCAAAGTCCTTAATAAGCGCTTAGTGATAATCTGCCTGGATTTACATTGTGCTTTAAACCAGATGGGTTGGTGGAGGGAAATCCCGACAATAAAAGGGCACGTACAAACCAAGTTTGTCTAAAGCTGGATGAACAAATGTTTTAAAGGGATAAAGATTGGTTGGCTTGATTCAGCCTATCAGAACGAATACAAGGAGAAAAGAGGGCTCAGATGGAAATCTCAACATTAACTGAGGAAGACATTACCATTAGCCAGTTTATGACTTAACATCTAAATCTATTTACTCTGTGAGTGGAGGAATCCATGATGACATGACTGATAAATGGTGTAAAGTATTAACAAGGATAACCAAAATATCTTGCAGACATTCAGTGTGGAAAAAAACATGGTTACAATATATGATTTTTTATTATAGCATTATATCATAATATTGTAACTTTTTACTTTATAGAGTAGAAGTAAAAAGTAGATCGGAACAACTCTACCACAAATGCTGCAAAAGCTATCATGCTGCTTGCACACACATTTCATGAATAATATAAAATCAAAAATGATAACTTATTACTACAAAAACTGGACATTTTTAACAGCATGAGTACTTTACTTTTGACCCTTACTTCAAGTAGCCTAGAAAGCTGAACTTTTAATTTTAGGCTAACTTTAGCTCTTAACTGTTACAGTTTTATTGCTACTTTGACTTAAATAGCATAACTAAAAAATATGCAGGCTATATTTCTTCCACCAATTACCATATGCGTGGTTTCTTGCAGACATATTGACTGTATATAAAAATCAGCAGGATAGACAAATAAACAAAAAAAGTATACCATAACCTAGTAAATAATCTGATGACAGACACACTATAATAATAATTTTACTTGTCATAATACTGCAGAGATTAATGTGACCTGAGGGAACACTTGTCCTGAATACTCTCTTTAATGTGTTTTAATGGCTTTTAACTACTTGTCTGGTAATTGGTAATAAGGCTTCACCTTTGTTCTTTACATAGGCTTATGATCCAAGTGAGACATGACTAAGAGCCACGCCTTGGCACCTCTCAGTTAAAATCAGCTTGACGTACAAGGTTAAACGGATATGCCTAAGATAGCACAGACACAGTTCTGACTTTAATACAGTCAATACATATCAATACATGTTATTGATCGGTAACATGCCTTTTATTATAGAAAAGATGTGTGTATCCCATACTTTCCTCCCGAGTCTCTCCCTTTAGTAACAGCCACCTCTCTCCTCTGTAGGCCCGTCTCTCTCTCTCTTACTCTGTCTCTCTCTCTGACTCAGGATCCCCACCTTTCTTTCTCCCTGCCGCTCCTCCTCCTCTCTGCTTTCTCCCCCGGTGCTCGCTCTCGGACAGCCCTGCCCCTCTCTCTGCGGACGGAGCGGTGACTGAGAGCCAGCTGTTTCTTAAACGAGCTCCGGCAGTATGAGACAGCGTCTTCACTACGTGAATAGCGGAGAAGGAGACAATGGACAAAGATTACAATGACTGTAAACTCCCGCACTGGTTTGAATGAACTGGGATATACCAACGCATCAGTGAATGAAGCCGTGTTTTAATAAGTGGGCAGGCAGACAGCTTCCTTTGTGAAAATTCAGATATCTGCAGAATATATTAGGAGTCTCTGGGCTTTTAGGATTATCATAACAAAAGCGCGTTGGGACAAAACCCCATACACGCTCCTGTTGTTCCACAACAATTCGCAGAAACGGAGAAAAGCACGTGGTTTTATTTTAAAGAAGTAGAGGCGATGAAAACAACGGAGGGAGAGAGGAGTTTCATTCACTGGAGTTAAAGTAAGTCGGTTTGTCTTTACTGTGTCTTAGTTACAGGGCTTTCGCCGGGTTGAAAGCCGGTGGTTGTTGTGGTGTTTGCTTTTAGTCTCGCTGGGTTTGTAATTTGTGGGAGCTGGTAGATGGTGTCATTAAAGTAACAGACTGCGGGCAGACAAGTCACATAGAAACTCAAAGAGGACCTAAATGCTCTCTTTGGGCTATTTCCTAGTGTAGGAAATTGGCTACATGTATTTTCTGTTGCCATTCGTTGTCTCTTTAGTTGTCTGGGTCAGAATGCACAATTTTGCCAACAACGCTTCAAAATCTGACAAAAGCAACATTGCACTTTCCTAATGGTAAACTAAGTGATATATAACATCATTTACGACTTTCTGTTTATTTAAATGAAGCTTTTTTAGCTTGGCATGCATAAAATAAATGTAATGTCTTGCAGAAGCTTTAAATGATTCAGTTTGTGTCCTTGTCTGTCACTATTTCACCGCTCACCAATGATTTCCCCGGATGATGATTGTTACGTTAAGTTAGCTGTTAGCAAATTACAAAAGTTCTGATTTGATCTAATAGAAAAGATTATTTATTATGCCGAATTTTGCTAAGTACCTCTCTGACATTATTCAGTCGTCAAAGTTGCAAATCAAAACAAGCACATTTTGTCTAAATGAAAGAAAGTTCTAAATTGCGAAATGTTTGAACGGATTTCGGTCTGTCACTTCACATGCAACATGAACACCTGCCTTAACTGCTGTCTCCAGCCTCTCAGTCACCAGTACTCTGAGTCCTAGCTTCCTCTTGCCTCCATGAGAGTTCTGTTTATAGACTACAAACAGACAAGTCTGCCAGATCTGCAGATACCCCACTCCAGCCTGGGCATGAGCAGGCCACACCGCGTCTGTCTACTGTTACACTGCTATTCCTGGTTGCCAATGTGACCTAACCAGGGCTGGTAACTGGAATAGAACAGTACTTTCCTTTCTGCTTATTCAGAGACCTTTGGGTCTATAAGTGCAGATCAGTTTAAAGCCGAACCTGCTCATTGATCCATTTTGCAGAACATGCTGTAGAAGTGTGGTCATTCTCTCTCCACTGCTGCACCTCCTCAACATCTGACATCTCTGACACATTGTGTTGACCCCATTGTTAAGAAGGGATGTGAGGAGTCAGAGAGAAGTCCCTCTGCAAACAGTCATGAATGTTATATGGGCTCCCAGCGGGCCCAGAGCACTGGTTGGGCATGTGAGGGACGACGAAGGCATCTCAGAGAGGAAAGGCACTGGTAGCAGCTGGTGTGCATACGCTGGGTCGGTGTGTGTGTCACTGCTTGTTGTTGTTGACACAGTCTGTGACCGTACATCCTCTGACCATGCTGAGGTCAAGGCAATGTGTCCAAACGAGACCGGGGTTAAATATTACAAATATACCGGTCTGTTGAGCCGAGCAGAGCTGTCTTCACACTGAATTCCAAAGTGCTTATCAGAAGTTTTTTCTAGTTTGTCTGGACTACCAGTTACAAAAGACAACAATCCTTCTCTTGTAACTACCTCCACCTTTCACAGCACATTTTGATGATGTACATGTCCATTTGTTTTACTGAAATAATCCCCCCTCCCCACCAAAAAACACAAATTAATTTGACATTTTTTATGAATTGGCTTTTTCTGATTAGGGCAGCCAGCCAAGTTAAATTACATACATTATATGTATTTTCTGTTAAGGCAACAGTAATAAGCACTGATTTTCAGTTTCCAAATTTTCAGTCTGTATATCTCACTGCATGAGACTAACTGGCCTCAGTCTTATGGAAGTCAAACTGAATCTAGGAATTGCTGTGTTGGCGAAAATTAAGTAAGTGGCCTGCTGTGACTGAATTAGTGTGACTGATAGTGGAAACAGTGGCTTTTCTTAATTCATACAATACATTACATTGACAAAGAGTGCATTGAAGACAAGTATTTAGAGTGGATTGGTCATATATGGCTGATACTCAGACAGCAAACTGGATTATCAACTTAATAACTTAATCAAGGAAACAAAAAAGTCCATGCACTCTTCTGTCTGCTGACAGCCCAGCTGTGTAAAGCTTCTCATTTTAGATGGGCAAAAATTGCAGTTGTGTTACTGCATCTGTCAGTTATGACACACAGTGAATCAGAAGTGTTTGAAATCTCAGTTTACTGCTCACTGTAGAGGCAGCTCCTTAGTGTGTGCTGTGAAGGGAGTGGCTTTTTGAACACAGTTATTGTTTTTGCTTTGATCATCTATATTCTCATGGAAGCAAGTTTGTCTCTTGGACAAATAAAAGTAGACAGCAACTACAATCTGGAAGCTTTAAAAGACAATTTGATCATAGAACATACAAGGAGTACACCGTAGAAAAAGGAGCCCTTTGATTAATGCATCAGAGAAGGCAATTGAAATCATATCCAATTAAATTAATTATCAAAGACATGATCCGTATGTTGGTAATTATGTAGCTGGGTTACACTTCCTTGTCAGTTTAAACTGATTTTTTGTAACTTAGAGCTGCTCTTTGGCTAATAATTAACAGGTCTGGATGTGTGATTTTGTTCAGCTGAATATGATGTTGGCAGAACACAGTGGACTCCTAACATGCATACAAGTAGTGGACATTAAAAGGAAAGTGAAAGAAAAATTACACACCTAATGCAAAGAGGCATCCAGTGAAGGGAGCTGACCTGACCCACCACTACTCCGCATGTAGATCACACACTTTGGTTTCATATTGATTGATCCTCAGGCCTGCAGCCATCTGCCCGTGGGAGCATGTTTAACAGCAGGGGATTGGCTTTAGTTGTCCTGACAAAAGAAGGAGAGGGAGGGAGGGTGGAGCAGGAGGAGGGGGGTGGGTGGGAACATCTGTTCGGACAAGCGGTAACCAGCCTCTGACACGTTACCGTGATGAGCGTCCACTAGAGACAGCAGCTGACAGCCTGCTGGATGCTGCATCTGGTCTGTGGGATGTGGATGAGTTAAACAGCGAGATCTAATTATGACGAGTGTTTTAAAGGGGCATGGCTCAGATTTGACGCCTGAAGTTCACCGTATTTGTCAGTAGGACTGCTACAGTGACTGTGAGAACAGCTGTATAACATAACCTGAGGCTGATTTGGAGAGAGACACTAACCAGTTGCAGTATGAGAAAGTTAGGATCCAGGGTTTTTGAAAGTTTGACCCACACTAGGGGCTAAAAGTCAGAATATCTCAGCTTCAGAACGCTTTGATTACAAATTTAGTGACATGCTTTTGAATTCATTTGTCACATTCTTTCTGTGCTAATTACATGTATGTTAAGGTCTTTGTTGTATTTTTAAGGGTTCTTTAAAACAGTTATATTAGACACTGCACTTTCAATGTTAGCTTTCTTATTGAAATACCTCTGAACTTATTAAATTTGGTGTGGCAAACATTTTTTGTGACCACAGGGTTTGTTGATAGACGTTTGATTTTTGCAAAATCATACACATAGAAAACATTAACAAAAAATATATAAAAAATGAGGAATGAATGACTCTTTTTCATACAACCCCAACATTGATTTAACTGCAAACATAAACTTAAAAGCATGTGTGTAGAGCAGCTGCCTGGAAGCAACCACTGTCTCCGCATATCTTCCATCGTGGCATCTCACTGGCGTCAGACTGGTCCAGCATGTGATCAGTTCTTCCAAGTCTTTTCTTCCAACCTCTTAGTTGTTCAGATAGTTATTCCCACATGATGGGAATGCAGGGTTAGACCTCTTGTCCTCCTCCTCCTCCTCCTCTTGCCCTGTGTACTCCTTTCAAACCCATATCTTCCTCTGGTATGTGCGTCTGGGTTTGATAGCCCTTGGCTTGGCGAAAAGCAGTCATTGATTAACTGGTGGGTTTGACTCGCTGGCCTTTGCTGAGGCTGTAAACCATCAGCTTTCCATAGCAACTGTCCGCCATAGTTTTGGGCATCTCTTTGTCTGAAGTTCCTCTGTGCTTTGTGACGTCCCATGCTGGTGCTTTAGTGGCAATGCCTTTGTTTGTGGTGCAACATTAAAATAACAAGGTGACAAAAGTTTTCCCTCATACTTAACTGATAGTAAAATAAAAGTTGCAGCTATTACATTGGCTCCAGGAGACCTCATTTAAGCTGATAGGAGGAGTGGACTGAAGTGTAGCAATGTTCAGTAATATAAAGGGTAGTTCAGTGATTTTCTGTGAAAAATCACAGTCAGGACTTGGGAAGGCAGATTTGCTTAGCTGCTGATTCAGTATGTGTATCGCTCTCATCATGGTATCAAGTAGAAAGCTTTATCTGCCCGTACCAAGCTGTACCTTCAAGATTTTCTCCAAGCTTTTAAATAAGAGCAGACTATACTGTATGCTGTAAATAACTTTGGACACAAGCTCTTTTTAGATGTGTTAAGGCTCTGTTCAGTGTGGGATTTAAAGCTACTCTAATGCCAGGCTATGTAAATTTGAAAGAAGATAAACACCTCCCTCCTCTTTCAAATGAAAAGTTGAATTCTTGAGCAATAAAGTGAACCACTGCTCAATTTAACACACTCAAAGTCTTTGTTGCAATAAGCCTGCATGTTCAGGTATTGGGAGAAGCTCTCCGTAGCTAACGTTAGATAATAGTGGCAAAGTAAAGATCCTGTCACATTCCATTGGTATGTTAGTAAGTCTTGTCCCACTATCATGTAATGTAACCAAATAATGGAAGCAAGTGTCCCAAAGAGAATCTTTGAAAATGAAGGCAAATTCAATGTGCCATTATTCTGTTTTTGCCACATGAAGCCAATAGCTGCATTATAAAGAAATTTGAGATGTAACTTTTTTTTTTTTTTTTTTTTTTTTTTTTTTTTTTTTTTTTTTTTTATAAACAAAATTTTTTAAAAAAAAATCTTTGCCAAAAAAAAAAAATGTAGGTTTATTAAGTAAAAAAAT
>JAQMCX010000053.1:1543332-1558750 GCA_029814765.1 Acanthurus leucopareius | reverse complement strand
TGCCTTTGCGTGTTGTTCGCGTCGTAACACTTGCGGCCCCAGCGTGCTCGTGGCCCCCGGTGCGTGTGCCTCTCCTCAATTGTGCTCCCCGTGGTGCAGCTCGGTCCCCGGCGTCTCGCTGCGCGTCCTCTTCCCCTGTTTGGTGGCCCTATTATCCTTTTGTCGGCCGGCACAACACAGGTGAGGCTGATTACCCCGACTCAGTGATTGGGGGAGAAAGTCATATGATTATAGGTGGTCATGGCAACGGCAGGTGGGTGGCGACAAGTTATTAGGCATGCAAATACACAGCAACCAATAAAATCATAAAAACACAGCAAATAATAAAATCACAGCAAACAAAGTATAAAAAGATAAAAATACAAAGATAAAACACCACACCCCCTTGTGCCGGATCACAAGAAGGTAGCACTTTAGCTCACCAGCTAAGTCTTAGATGTGATTTTTGTTGGTCAAAAATGCCAACCTTTTCTAGTTCCTCAAGACTACTGCCATCTACAACACTGCTCTGAATTTGCCCCTCTCTCACGAATTTATTATCAATATCCTCTCCATTTCCATGTATGTTGTTGTCCTAAACTTTTGTCTTCTCTTTTTCTTTGGAGTGACTTTTGACTCTGAGCAGTGCCCTCCAGTGGATGTATTTCTGAATGTCCATTCCAACATGAATGCACTGAAGTTTGAGGGCAATGACAATTTTAATGTTTAAAACTTACATATCTATTTTCATACATGAAGGAAGTTAAATGAGCCTTGAGACCAACACTTGAGTACATTTGCTATTTACACAATATGAGTGCTCAGTGTAAAAATGTGACTGTGTTGACTGAAAATGTTGGTATGTTGGTTGAAAACAAACAATTACACATGGTGATGTATGCTGCCTTTGAACTGGTTAGAAAACAGGGCCCTCAGTTGGTGTTTCCTTCAATTAAGTTGCTTTTTTGTTAGCCATAGTTTGTACTTCCTTAGCTCAGTCAAGACTTGGAGTTAGGCAGGAACTGTCTTTTTCTGCACTTCTTAGAGAAATACTATCAATTTTTTTTGAAAAATGACAAAGAGACATCAGGATAGGGAAGTCATTGGCATCTATTTAGAACCAGTTTAGGACAAAAGAGGAAATTTACTTAAGTATAATAGCCAGCCTCCATCTGCTAACAACAAAAAATGACATAACTGTTTATTTTAGGGCTACGGATGTACACGTGGCTATCCGTGTTAATCTTTGAGGTGATCAATTTTGAATAAAGACATCCACACAGTTTTATCTACAGCCCACAGTTATTTTTAGAACTTGATTTTGGTTATGGAAAGGGAAAGAAGCATATCTCTTTCCAATGTCTCCAGAAACTTAGAATCACTATTAAGAGTGCCCTGGGCACAACCTTTCACTATGATTAGCCTGAAATCCACATAGCCAGCCTGAAAATGATGAAAAATCCAAAATGACTGCATGAGAATCTAAGGAGCAGAGCTGTACAGTGTGTTAGAACCTGGTCAGAGCTTACTGATGCTAAGCCAAGATTTGCTAGTTAGTGCATTTGATTGGCAGGGCTTAGAAAAGAGTAAATGTGGCCAGAACATTAATCAATCTTTGTTTCTTTTAACCAATAACTAGATTTTATGTCTTTCAGTCATCACTCAGGCAATTTAATAAATAATTAGACAAAAACAAGTAGCCACTTTAGCTCTATTAACCCTATTAACACATCTCTAATGGCATACAGACATTTGCCCACTAAAGATTATGCAAACATGTAGTCACGACATCAGGATGTCGCTACCAGAATGCATCTTACTCCCTAAAAGCATTGTTGCTGCAAGCCATTCTTTTTCCTTTAGCAATGCAGTGTTTGCCCACTGACCTGTGTCAACTTCAATGCATGGAGTTGCCACTTCAGGGAAGGAAACTGAAACCGGCATTGCTGCTTTGTTCACTGACTAGGAGGGGAAAGACAGTTAGCTAAAAGATCTGGCTACCATCAGCTTCCTACTCTATGCTGTTATAAAACTGTCACCTCCTGTCACTGACAAAGACAGCATCTCCTCTGTTTTCAGAACCTAAGTATGTGAAAATGCTCAGCCCACCTCCATCTGCTGTGACTTTCCACATGATATGTTTATTGTAGGCTGGCTATACAGGGTATAAGCGGGGGTTTCCCCTCTACCACCATTTCTACATAGGCCAATGAGTCTTTTTGTATCAGGACTTCTACAGGCCCTCTAACCTGGCACAAGGTCATTTGGCAATGTGTTGGAGTGCCCTAGACAGAGCTGCTGAAAATGCAAGCTCAAGTTGCTAAAATAATGGTTTTGTATGGGTGCATGCCACTATATGCTGATGTGCCCCCCTCTGTATGACAGACTAGCCATGTACATGATACCAGAGCCTGCCTGTTGGTCAACAAATAGAAAGTCCCTTCCAACGTGGCTGCGATGGTAGGTGGGGGCAGTGAAATGCTTGATTATTTGGATATAATATTTAAGTGAGGTGCACAGACGGTCATGGCTGCCAACGACATAGAGGTAATTGGTGTTGAGTTTGCCATCTGTAGGTGGCCTATGGCAAAACGCCTCTCTCTTGACTGTAAATAAATTTCCTGGCTATACAGGGTTTAAGATCTTTCTACCTATGCTTCCTAAAATGTATCTCTTCGGGAGTATGTGGTCTTGTTGACCCACCTGCCAAATACCCACAGTAACATCTATAAAAGTAGCTTCGATCCTCTTTTGGAGGTCTGTGACTGCAGCAGCTGACAGTCAACCTGGCAGCTCCAGATCACCATTGGTTCTGTGGTACTCAGAGACCACTTTACAGTTGGCAGTACATGTTTGAACAGTTCCTTTACTTTATGAGGGCCCTGCCCCAGAGGGTGGAAATATTACTTGCAATGCCTGAGCTGGTTAATCTGCCTAGGCTCTGGGTCAGAGTTACAAGATTTAGGGTTAGGGTTATGCAGGCACAGACATTGATTTTTCCCTGCTTTACTAATGCCCTTGCTGGCTCAGAGGCAAGCCAACACTGACTCCTTCATTCCACCTTTGTAAGTTTTATGAAAAGCGGCGAGGCACAATATGAAAAGAATATTCTTTCCTTGAAAAGCTGCAAAAAAGGGGCTGAAGACAGGGTGGGGAGCTAGTAGTTGAGGTTGTTCAGTATTTGATACCTTCATGGATATCTCCGGGGATGCCTCCTGGACACATCTCTGTGGAGGACATCCATCTTAGAGAAGAATCTTGTGTAGACCCAGAACACACTGGAAGGCTTTAACTGTATATATGTTCTTGAAAAACCTCAGCATGGCATTACTGTGTAAGAATAGATGATAAAAATTGAGAAACAAAATTGAGTGATTCCACTCAGTTGTCTTATTATACCTACCGGTACAGCAGAGATGATTCAGGCTGATACAGTTAGTCTTTTCTCACATAACTTACATAAACATAGATCATTACAAAAAAAATACATATAAAGAATCACTCAAAACTAAATCCACTTGGCAAAGACAAAATTAATATTTGACTCAAAAAAAAACTTATTACAATATTTATATAGGAAATGTAACTGTCAACTAGGATACACAGAACAGTATCCTGTACCAAAAAAAACAAACATGTGGAAAGTCCATAGTTTTGCCCTCTCAGAATCTGAAAGATGAATCAAGCACTGCATCACTCTGTATCAATCTACACCATCATTTTTAGCAAAATAAGATGATACAGAAAATTCTTGTCCCTTTTTAGCTTTAATGAAACCTCTCAGGACAGTCCGTCTCACAGTTGTCTGACTGTAGGTTATGAGGTGTGAGGTGTGTGTGTGTGCGTGTTTCTGTGTGTGTGTGTGTGTTGTTGCCATCCTGAGAGCTTACATACAGTATGTTCATGTGCCAAGTAACATTTTAATATAAAAAGGGAGGCGTCACACTCTGTTAAAAAATTGTTAGAACCTGTTTTCACAGCATGAAGTAGAACATGAACACACTTTTGTGGGAGTATTCAGATTCTTATTAAGTAAAAGTAGCAATGGCAGTTGAGAAAATACTTCACTACAAAAAAGGTCCTGCATTCAAACCTCACTTAAGTAGAGGTATGTTAGTATTATCAACTTATTGTTTGGTTTAATAATCAATAGTAATTTCAATGCATCTTTAAAAGTCATAAGAAGCCTTTTCCATGGGCTAGAATTAGAATCTTAGTCACATTAATCAGTTTGTAACACACAGGAACACACCAACTCATTTATAGTCCTGTCACAATCAATGCTCATTTATCTCCCTGTCCAACATTCAGCATGCTGTATATACTGCACATGTACTAAAATATGCTGAGATTTTACAGCACATGGCCTATCAGTTTAACCCCCCCACACACACGCACACACACATGCACGCACATGCACACGCACACGCACACGCACACTCACAATCACACTCACACACACACACAAACTTTAACAAGGTGAGAGAATTTACGTATCCTTGTGACCCTTGCTAGGTTGAAAGGGCAAAGACTCTTGATAGGGTCACTCAAGGCAAAATGGGCCCCTGCCAGATCCTTATAGAGCAGCAACTTCAAAAGCAAACTATCATACATTGATAGGGGAGACAGGAACACTCTCCTGGCGGCAGGCCTAGGAGGGCAGCTTGTTAGTAAGTGATTATGACTTCCCCATGTTATTCCCACTGCTCTGAAATAAAAGGGAGCAGACACTTTATGAATCAACTAATTGCAAGGTGGCGTAAATTGAGATCCTTGGCATGTTGACTCAAGGTTACAAAAACTGGTTTGGAATATTCAACTGGGAGTTGACCACAAACAGATCAAGATAATGCTGAAGGGATTACATCCCCTCTTCAGGGAGCTGTAAGATGTTCTGGGGAGAATCATATGTGAGATACACAGCTACTGCAAGGCTTGTGCCTCTGACAGAATAGAGTTGTTTTTCTTGCATATTATCTTACCTTTAATACATACGGCACTCTAAAACACAGTTGACCTATTCCCAATGGTCTAAAAGTCTCTCTTTGGCGGTGAGGAAAGAACTTGTCAAAAAGTAATGATTTACTTTAACCACACTACTTTTGGTAGTAATTAGAAATATATTTACTCACTTTTTTAAATCAAATGATGTTCCTTGTCATTATTATCTTACATGAAAATAGTGGTCAACTTAATAGAATAACACACACAGCTTTTTCCCACTTTTTTTGTTCTTTCTAAACGTGGTTTATATTGTGAAATAATAGCAGTCTAATCAGGGTTAAGGGAACAAAAATACTTGGGCAGGTTTGGTCAAAAAAAATGGATGAGGTTTAGAAAATCATCTTGGTGAGGTCCAGTGAAAAAGTATTATTAATTTTACAGTTTGAGTTTCACTTCCAGTGTTTCACATGTCTAAAACAACAGTCATGTGTCTAGTCCATCACTCTATTCCAACTTCAACTCCCTCTGGGTCTTTACTGTTCTGTTTGCTACACAGCATACTGACTCAGATGGATTTACACAGAAGCTTATAGAGCCCGCCTGCCACCATGGGGTGAGACAAAGCATCAGTTTTTGATGTACTGGAAATGAAATAGCCAAATTTTCTAAGAATAGCGAGGGCCCATTTAAGTGTATTCAGAGGTGTTGAAATCACTGCCACTACTAACAGGTTCCTGCTGGTGCTGTTTGCTGAACAAAACAAGAAAATGATGATAGTGGATGGGGTTGCTCTGTTTGGCATAAACACAAATAAACCGAACACAGACTACCTATTTACCACAATCAAGACACACACAAAGAAACGAAAGCTATTAAATTAAAGGTCAAATATGTAGGATTCAAAGGGATCAGTGAGTCAAAATTGGCAAAAAATAGAACATGATATTCTGAGCTTTTTTAAATCTTGTTAAATCTATGTTTAATAATAAGGTGTTTTATTTATTTATTTATTTATTTTTACCTAAGCCTAAGTAATATAAAAATAAAAATATTTGCTTGCATTACTTTGAATAATTATGATTACTTTGAATAAGTCTTTTATATCAACAGAGGGAGCAGGTTTGCCATCCTTATTTAGCTCAGAGTAGAAAACACAAACAGAAGAAATAGAGACACCAAACACTGACTCTAGAGAGGGCCTTTTTACTTTTTTTGTGATATAAGCAACCACCATATGTTCTCCTGCATGCTTGGAAGAAGAGGACATGCCAAAGAATACTGAATCACAGGCAGTCTGCAACTTTTAAATAAGATACTACTTTATTGTACACAGTGAGGCTTTATATATATATATATATATATATATATATATATATATAATCATATGACTTGCACCCCAGGAGGGAACCTACATGATTACCCTTTGGACTTTTTCTTTATTGTTCAGGTAAAGGGCCATCATATATGAAAAATTTGGAGTCTAGGAATTAAAAGCAGTTTAAAGACACATTAAATAAGGGTTAGCGGAGGGTGTTGCCTGTCAGAAGGGGTCCATGTTACTATGGCATTATCTAATTATAATTCGCAACATAATTTTCCATAAATGCTGTGCTTAGCCAGAAATGGTTACCTAGCTTTTGACTATTTTACTGTGTATTGATAATTGTGTAGAAATAACCGAAGTCTGAATGTTTTTCAGCATTGCAATTTATTTTATCACACACATGGACATCTAAAACATAGAGAAACACTCCATAGCTCTTCATGTTTGCTTCAAATTTCTCTATTTTTTTTGTCATTTTCATTTTTTGACATAATGCATTATTAAAAATAAAAATCTGTTAAAAAATAAATAAACAAGAACAATGAGACTGTGGTATTGGCAAGAACATGATGGTATTTGTTTTGTTGACTCCCTTATCATCCATCTCATTGGGCCAGTGGCGCAGATGTCACTGCCATGGTACACCTGGCGCAAGTGTCATTTTTGCCACAAGTGCACGATAGCAAATCCACTTGCGCCAGGTCTGTGTGCCGAGGGGCGGGAGGTCTTAGAATGAAGGCGGAATGGAGGCTTGTCTTGGCGCGTTTGTTATCGTACACCCGGTAGAATGAGGGCAGAACCTGGTCTAAACTCAGGGCGCAGACGTAAAACAGTCTGTAGCATAAGATACGGCGCAGTTGGCCAACGTGCTCACACATTTCTCCACAATCACACACACAGTTCTTTTCTGCTTTTGCCTCTCAGCAGTGTAAAATATTTAAGTGTGCTTTGGACATATTTAGTAAAGTTAGTAAAGTGTACTTAGAAAACATTTTCGACCACAAAGTATACATTTTGAAGTAAACAGCGTGCGTATGGGAGTGTGTGTATCTCACGTTTGGCCAAGACACACACACCCCTTTCATTTATGTGAGCCCCCCCCCCCCGACGTTATATTTCAAATTAGGAATGATTGTAATCATAATGCCAAATTAATCTCAATGGACAGGACAGGATCACAACTGTCAGATTGTCTTTAACTGATTGGTCGCTGACAGCTGGAGCAACTTCCGTGTTCGTGTCAGGGTATTTATTTGATCAGAAAAACAAGGAATGAATAATAATTATCTATAACATGAACCCTGAGCCAAGAGTTCTGTCTCCTCACCGCTGAATCACCTTTCTTTGTTCAAATTCAATATCAACAAGGGCTGAAAGAAAAACAGTCCGTCAACCATTAATTACCACATGTATTCTATTCACAAAAGGAATGAAATTTTTAGGTGTGTGCCTATGCCTGCGTGCATGCATGCGTGCGTGCCTGTGTATGTGTGCGTTTGCCTGTGCAGGCAAAAATATATTGTTGAAATAGATGTGACAAAATATAGAAATGTTTGCTTTCTAAACGATTTGACTTGAGGGGGGAATTAGCTGAGAGCTGTCTGACACAATATATTCATTGAGCTTTGTCCCTGTCCAGCCGAATAAATGAATGAATGAATAAATAAATACGTTTATGTTTGTGCTGTGTGTAAGATGGCAATACGCCTGTGCCACTGGCCCACGGCAGAACCAGTTTTTGAAGGGGATGAGAGCGGATTCTCTGATTGGTTCATTCATTTTTGGCCAGAGAAACACCCATGAAACACATATGAATTGATGAGATGATTCTACACAGCTGATTGGACTACCTGCTGTGCGCCAGTGGCGCATTGGGCGGGGCAGAGCAAGATTCCTCTGCTGCTCCTGGAACAAGGTGACAAAGGTTGACCTGGAAACTCCTCTGAATCAATTTGAAACTTTCCCCGCCCAATGTGCCACTGGCGCATGATGGAAAGTGATAGGGCCCCTGGCGCATTTGACCTCAATGTGCTGGGTGTAGGATAGCAAACGCGCCAGGACACACCTCCATCCCGCCTTCATTCTCAGACCTCCCGCCCCTCAGCACACAGACCTAGCGCAAGTGGATTTGCTATCGTACACTTGTGGCAAAAATGACGTTTGCGCCGGTTGTAAGATGGCAATGACACCTGTGCCATTGGCGCACCGCGTTTGCTCCTGGTGTACGATAGGGCCCCTTGTGTTTTATTTTTTCATGAGACTGTACTGAGGGTGTTGAACACAGTGTTGTCTGAATCAGCACAACCTGTATGTTTTGTTGGTTCTTGTTTGAACACTTTGCACTGCTGTCACTCCTGATGCTAACAGAACAGCGCTGATGCCTGCTCTTTAACTTACCTCTCTGTTGGGTGTTATCACTCTCATCTGTGTCTCTGTTCATGTAGAGGTTATAAGGAGTCACACCCATAGTTTCTGAATGATTGGTCCATTTGTTAAAAAAAATATTACCCTTCTTCATAGAGTTTAGTGAGGAGATACATGTAACACTTTTGTCTGTACAATAAATATAAAGTTGGTGCCTCTAAAGCTTATTAATTGACATTTTATTGGCTATCTTGTCTGCTAAATTCATATTAAAAATATGTTGTGGTTTTATAAAGTGTTTTATATAGTGTTGAAATTGTTCTCTTAAACAATTGAAATTTAAAAATGTTGGTAGATTTTAAAACTTTGGACAAAGCGAGGTTAGCAGAACCACAGGTTTTCAGACTTCATGCTTAGCTGAACTAATAGCTGTCAGCTCCATATGAGAGTGGTGTTGGTCTTCATCTAACTTTTTGTAAGAAAGAAAACAAGTGTAATTTCCCAAAATGTTAAATTACTTATTTCATTATTGATGTATAGGCACCAAATAATAAGTTTGTACTGAGCAGATCAGTGGTATGTCTTGCTAACACAGCATAGTTTTCCTAAATTTTTTAGAATGATTGCGGGCCACTTTTCTTTCACATTTAAGATAAAACACTTACAGTAAATCTCATAACTTTTGGTAAGCTATCCCATCTGTTTTTTTAAAATTTTCAGTGGGTTCTGTAAAAAACTAATAAATAAATGAATAAAAATTAATACATATGATGAATGCACTATTTTCCAGGCTGTATGCTGTGTTTTGGACAGTCAGCTTTCTTTCGCTTCAACCACCCTGAAGAAGCCTTCAGGATGAAGAGCATGGTGCCCCAGGGAGGAAGTGTCTCTGCCGGGGATTACAGACTATGTCCAGGTACTGTATGATCATGCATGCTCATATTACTCCATTCAGTATTTTAGTGTTATGTTTCAGCATGTTTCACTTAAACAGCACATCAGGGTTTCCTTCTTCTATAAACATGGGCCCAGTGTGAGTAAAAACACACTGACCTGTTGTCTTGAGAGTTATAAGGCCATGAGGACCGTTTACCTCCTGTAGTTCCTGTTTCAGCTTGGCATGTGTGAATGTATGAGCTGGATTGTTACAGAACCCAATAGAGGGTGGTGAGGTGGAGCAGCAGGGCAGTTTATTTTACAGGTGGATATTTGCACAGTAGTAAACCTTTGGCATTTTTCCTTTTTTATAGTCTGGCAAGGGTGGAGGAAGTACAGAAGCACAAGGCCATCTGCTGGAATGAACATGGTATAATATTTTGATATAAGATACCACTGAAGGAAAAAAAAAAAAAAAAAAAAAAGTTGAAAAGAATGGTCTTATTATAAGACAGTACGTTTCAAGAACCATTGCTGTAAAAGCTGCAAACCCTCTTAAAGAATGTACAGGGCTGCATTCTATGATTTTTTTTCTCTCTGACAAAAGCAATATTGCATGTCAAATACAATCTTCTCAAAAAATTTTGCCCCAAATTTGTGACATTGAACATGATTACATAAGAAGAAGGCATAAAGTGCGCATTATTCCTGTGTGCAGCTCTGTTACAAGACCGCCGTTGTCAGCATCAGCCTTGAAAATGCAGCACCCGTTGAACTCAGCCTGACTGGTGCCAAGCTGGAACCTGGTGCTGGAGTTTACACCATGCATGTTTTATGAGCATCTCATTCCTCTGCGTCTCCAGGCAGAGTTTTTAGCTGCTTGCGTGTGTGTTTGTGTGTGTGTGTTTGTGCTTGTGTGTGTTCTCAGTGCTTCTCTTGGCACATGCACAACTGTAAGTGTACCTTTCTTGGCTAGCTCTACTACCAGGGATCTGTCATAGCATCTTGTTATTTCCCTCCTGTTACCATTGACGCTGCCTGCCACGGGGGGATAAGTATAGCACACAGTCATGCTGGCTGCGGTTCACTTCCTGGTCCAGTAATGAAAGCCTTCCGTTGTTTAGAAACATACCATTTTCCTCAATCTTGCATTCCTGTGTCGCATTCAGATGAAACCTGCTTACTGCCACTCCCATGATAATCTGAGCATATTTGTCATATCTACTGAGAAACACAAATTAAAGTTGTTATCTGTGTATAAATTCAGAGGCCAGAGTTATTATCAAGGATAAAATAAGCTAAGCTCATTTGACCTAATTATTTTTTTTTAAGGATGTACATTTTCCAGCTTCTCCCTTTTGAAATAAAACAATTTTAATATATACAGTTTGCACACATTCAGGCTTAGCGTTGCTGATGTATGTATGATGGTCACTTATTGTTGTAGAACATTAAAACCTCAATCGCTTACCCTGAAATACCTGAGCCAGGGGTTACATTTTACCTCTTTGCAACAGTCTAAGACAGAAACGGACAAGAATTTAATATTTTGGAGTACAAAAGCTTGTCATTGCAGTAGTACCAATAATGCTGAGAAAAATGGATGACGTTTATCCATCTCCTTACACTGTACAAAAAAATATCCATGTTGCTAATACAGGCGCTGCCATCTTGCTGTGAGGAAGTTGTTTGAATCCAGGGTCTGTGTAGTGCTGATCAATGGAGTTGTGGTATTGAGGTCCAGCCTGTACAGCTGCTTGGCTTAGTGGCAGAATGGGATTAGATGTCTGTGATTACATTTCACCCTCATTTAAAGGATCCAATGACTAACTAAAACCAAAATGATCAGAAAAATTAGCATTTAGAGAACCACCAGCATGTTAAGATCTACAAAAAATTATCTGACATGTACTTTGATTTTTGGTGTCTTTGTTTGTTTACCCATATTGTTTCTGTTGACATGGAAAGGCAAATTTAATGACCCATAAGAGATGTTTTGGCTTTGCTATTTTGGAGCAATTATGTTTTCCATCTTTTTACAGTCAGTGGGTAGTACTATGGATGTATTAAGCAGATTAGAAACCTCATTCTGAACAAGTTCCAATAAAAGTTTGGCTTTCACACACACACACACACACACACACACACACACACTTAAAAACACACAAAGGTAATTTACTGGTTTGCATCTTTTAGTCTTTTGATTTTTAGATGACATAAAGGTTTAAATTTCAGTTCTGCTCTCCTCCTCAGGGCAGAGGCCATACTCTATTAAAGTGCAACTCATTATCCATTCTTCCAATACAATATTTGTAAATACAGTATTAATTTCACAAGTATCACAGTGAATTTTAACTAATGGTATAATTGCTAAAGAATGAGAAACAGCACCTCCTTTTATATGATGGTGGATTTCCCCCCTCTTCTTCTATTTTGAAATGTCCTAATCTTGGCCTTGGAAGACTGGTCAGAACAGCAGAGACAGACTATAGGAACCACTAGTGCCTTAACAAAGAGGTGATCCTTTATTGCCTTCCCACATTACTGCGATAAGTAAAGCCGGATCTCTGCAGTGGTGGATGAGTACTTTTATTCCCTACTCAAAATGTACATTTCAGTAAAAAAATATCCTCCTCCTGTGTCTGTGTTTGAGTGTGTGACTCGCTGATGTCAGTCACATTCACCTGTCTGTTGTTTAGCTTTGGCATGCTTTGCCAGGTCATCAGTGACAGCCCACTGACCAGCTGCCTTCAGCCAGCCCTCTTTCAGCTCCCACCTCTTCACTGATTGGACATTTCCTGTGCCTCTCTGGTAGGCCAGCAGGCAGCTTTGTGGCTTTGAGCTGCCTACTTAAAGTGACTGATGGCTGGAGTTACAGTATCTTTTTCAGAGACTATTTAAAGCTCCAGTTCCATTCTATTGCCTGCCATCCCTGCAGCCTCCCTCCTGGGGTTCCCCCCTCCAGACCCTTCCACTGTCCTTCTGTGTTTAGCCTCACTTTCCAGTAAAAGCCCTGTATCCTCTTGTGATTTGGCTTGTGACTGTCAACGGCCTTGAAAGTCTGCAAAAAGCATTGGTTATGGCAGGGCTGAATGCTTGTGATACATCCGATTGTTATTCTGGTTGCAGTATAGCACCACCACATGTTGAATCTCTGATGTTCAAGTGTTTCTGTTCAATGTGCAATGAAAATAGATGTCCATCAACAAACTAGGATTGGAAAATTCAGACAATAATAAAAGAATCTTGTTGACAAAGAGCTGTAATTTCCATTTACAAACCAGTTAAAACCAAAGGACTGAAATATCTGTTTCCTTTGATAGTTCACCATGTTGGATCAATGAGGTCCCTTGTTAGCCAGACAGTATGACACAGAAATCCTATAAAAAAGGTTTTCACATTAGCATCCTCTTCTAGTACCCACTACTGACTACCTGACGACTTAAAAGTTATGTGTTGCTGTTACTGCTGTTTTACAGTCTCAATATTTAGAGTCCATTTAGACACTAGACCTGTATATTGAACAGTGGTGATATTGATACAAGTACATTTACTCCGTTGCTGTAATCAAGCATACATTTGAGGCATTTGTGTTGAAGTATTTACATTTTATTCTTAAAGCTTCATACTTAAAACTTATACTTCATGCTACAGTTTGAAGGGGAATTTTTTCTCTTTTAAATGCACAACATTTGCTTGACCTGTGAAGTTACTCTGCAGAATAATAGTTTGCATGCATGTACAGACCATAAAATATGATATAATACATTACATTAAATTGTTAAAAACCTCTTGATTAAGCACCAAAGTAAAATGCTGCCTACTCACATGTAATAATCCTATTATATATTAGGCCTAAGTAATAGAATAGCTCTTATAGGAATTATTCCTCCACTTTAAAAATACTTGCAATACTCACTTTTTTTTTTACTTGACCTCCACTTTGACTCAGGAGGTAGATTGTCCGATGATTGTCTACTTATCCAAAGATCTGTGGTTCAATCCCTGATTCCTCTAGATTGCATGTTGAGGTGTCCTTGGGCAAGAACCAAACCCCAAATTGCCCCCTTTGTCTGTTTCACTAGTGTGTGAATGTGTGTGTCTGAGTTACTGATAGGTAAGTTTGCACTTTGTAAAAGGGCATCTTTGTACCTTTTCCACCACTGGATTTTAAATGTCATGATGAGTTATGTCTGCCATGAAAACATCATTTGTTTGCAGACAAGTTCAAAAAAGTTTACAGTAAAGTAAATTGTGGTGTTGGCCTCAGCTGGCATTGCACGTATGCAAAAGACAGCTTGAAAATCACAATTTATTTTAAGTGCTGAGCTTCCTATTTTCTTGCTATTCTTTTCTACACCTTTTCTCTCTGTTCTCATACCCTCTGAATTTGCCCTGTTTAAGCTGATTTGTTGGTTTGGTGGTTAAACCTAATTATAAAACGCTGTGCTGTGGCCTGGCATTGCCCCTTAATGACATCAGTGTTTCTCATCGCAGTTATATATGAGTAAATTGTAATGATTTGGAGTTCAGAAGGGTATTTTGTTGATACTCTTTTCTCTGTCTCATTTAAAACTTACAAAATATACACAAGAAGGACAATAACAGTGATAGGTCGTAAAATCCCCTGCTGTGACTCCTTAAAACAGCACTGTAAATCCAGTAACAGTTCACATCACCTCGGACAGGAAGAGCTATGTAAATATAAACATGATACCGGAAGCAAGACGGTTTTACCTTCAAAATAAAATATATTTCTCACACTTTTCTTTAAGAAGGTCAGCGGGCATCGGAGATTTTATAAAGGCAATTTCCTCTCAAGTTTGATTTTTGTTTGCGTTAAATGTAGAGTTAATAGTTAACACTCATTATATTATAGCTCTGAATACTAGGATCAGTGTTAGTATTCGATATAATTAATCAAGAAGACTGACCCAAAGGAGGCATATATATGTGCCACGTTGAGTTGGCCAGTTATTTTTAATGAATATAGTACCATGTACTCGTTTTAGCAAAGACACTACAATTAACAAATGTCGTCAACGTGGACCTAAAATAAGTTATGATTTTATGTTGAAAGTCATCACCGGAAAAGCATAGTTACTTTAAATGTAACTTGACACCAGTGCTACAGCAGGCAGCAGTGCTACAGCACCCCAACCCCCGGCTGAAATATTACCTCGGTTGTGAATCTCGATATCTCCCTTGGTCCGTGTGGAGCCGGGCGCGGTAGGGCTCCGTCACACCCGGTCTTTAACCGGTGTCCGGAGGATGTTGGCCTTAGAGTGTGTCATATAGCAGGTGAACCGCACTGAAACTGGCCGGGTCGCAGTTATATTCCTTCATGTGAGTAACCCTATACTGCTTAATGCCTGTGCTTTGGGCAAGAGAAGTGATACGAGCCGGTCCCACGCCAAACTCCAGTAAAAATATCGGCGGTTTAATGTTCATTTGCTTTTCTGGAAAGATGCACTGAGAGAATGACATCATTACATGCTTAAACCGACTGATTAGGATCCCACTTCTAATTCAGCATACAGGTGGTCAGTAAACATGACATTTATGTGAAAATAAATCCTAATTTTTTTCGCCTGGGTCACAATATCACAGTGTGTTTAAATGAGGAATGACAGATTGACAAAACGTATGTTTACAAAATAAGAGCTTAATGACGATTGAATTGATGCCGAATTGCTGAGGTCCTCAGATAAAATAAATACCTGTAGTCCTATAATATTGAAAACACAGTCTTACTGCGGGTAAGCTAACATTAAATAGCCAGATTTCTAAATGAAGTTCGGCACAGTGTACTCAACTCAAGGCGATGGATCCTATGACATCATTGCATGGGCTTTCTCTTAGCAAACGGTTACTTTTATTTCATTCACACCCCCGCGGGGGGGGGGGGGGGGGGGGGGGGGGGGGGGGGGG